>CABHPP010168542.1:0-17963 GCA_902168425.1 Peromyscus attwateri | reverse complement strand
ACACAGCTGCTAAATGTCTGTGTTGTTATCTGTCCTTTGAGCAGTGTATAAATTCGAAGTTATTTGCAAATAAGAAATGAGTGGTCTAGCAAGCACACGATGAAACTCAGCATCATTAGAGAACTAAAGTAAAAATTACAGTGAGATACTTTTATACTCATGAGAGTGGCTGCTAAGAAGCTCACGTGTTCAACTTGGAGGAGCTGTGATGCCTTGAACTCCTCCTCACTGCTGACGTGCGAGTGAGGCGGTGGACTTAGCCAGTGTGTTCACACGGCAGCCCTGCTGACCTGCGCTGCACTCCGGAGAAATGGCATCCTGAAAATCCTTACAGTGGCTTCCCGCCTAACTGCCAAACCTAGGAACACCTACATGGCCATGGACAGGTAGCGATCACCTGCATCATGGAATGGTCTGGCCAAGCGTCATAGCCCACAGGCTCCAGAAAGGAAATGCATACAGGCCCACAAGCGGTGGGTGTCAGTGGGGAAGACATCCTGGACATGGACAAGCTGGACTGCAAGATGAGCACTGCAGACTGAAGTGGAAGGAGGGCCTGGTGTGGGTGGGTTGTAGCGGAGGCTTGAGGAAACAACCGCACCAGGGTGAGTTACTGTGTGCAAACTGCACCTCCGCAAGTCTGACTCCTCAAAAGTAACACAGTGTTCAAGCAAAAACAGTTAGTTTAAGCAAACTGTGGGGCTGCTGTTGTTGTGAGGGTGTGGTCTCTAGCCAGCAACCCTTGAAGCCTGTTTGAAGAGTGTTTCTCCTCTGTTCTCACCCAACTCTGGTTCTGTCTTTAGTGTTGACAACACCCGACTCTACCCCTGGAGACCTGTGTGTATTCTAACCACACAGTTTGCTTAGAAGACTAGGTTCCCAGAGTGTCTTACCTGAGTTCCCTAGAAGTAGCACTCCAAGGAAGTCAGTGATGTTCAGAAGAACTTGTCAGCCAAGACTTCTGGGACATGAAGCTATTTACAGAGAAAGGGGTAGGACTGGATGTGAGGGTAAGGAGCCAGAACAGGACAGGACATGAAATGCTCCAAGGAAGCTACGTGGAAAAGGAGGCCAATGAAGGATAAGGGTAATTGTCACACTGACAGTACAACCTTTCTTAGCCCTTCATGGGTGTGACACTAACAGTACAGCCTTTCTTAGCCCTTCACGGGTGTGCTTATCCTTAAAAAACACAGCAGAAGAAGATAATTTCAGAGTATTCGAAAAAGGTTTGGGTTTCTAAGAACTTTTGGTGCTGTCTCTTGCCCCAGCACCAAGAGCAGCCTGAACCGTAGCAGGAGAGAAGTCGCTGAGGAAGGCCCTGGAGCTTGTATGCTTGCATGTAGTCAGGCAAAAGAATAACAAGTGAGCTCCCACATCCTTGGAAATGGATCCCAAATGTCCATGAGGGAGTACAGACCTGAAGGCCATCCTTGTGCAGTGCCAGGCTGTGGAAGTGGTACAGCCCCAGTGGGAAACAATCCAGTGGTTTCTTGAAACATGAAGTAGATGTACCAAGTGCCCCAGCAATTCCATTCCTAGGTAAATACCAAGGGAATTGCGACTAGGAACTCATACAAGTAGTAGCATTATTCACAATAGCCAAAAGGTGGAGAAGTGTCCATCAACAGAAGGGATAAATAGACTGTGGTAAGTTCATTCAGTGGAATGCTGTTCACACATGGAGAGGAATATGAAGTTCTGATACATGCTGCAACACAGGCGATCCTCAAAAACTTTATACTAAGTGACGTAGCCAGACATTTGTGTGAAATCGGAAGAGACAAAAGCATTAGTAGGATGGGCAGAGAGAAATTATTAGGGTAAAATGAAGAGTATATCACTGGGTACAAGGCTTCTTTTTGGAGTGATGGAAATGTTTCAGGATACAGATGTGGTGGTTGGTTACATACCGCTGTGGATGTACCAAGTGCCATTGAACTGTTGACTTTTGAAAAAAAGTTATGGGACTTTCACAATTAAAAAAAAAATTTTTTTTGTTTGTTTTTGTTTTTTGTTTTTTGTTTTTTTAACAAGGTGGCTGACATCTCTTACCAGTATAAATAAGTGATACATTTGGGTGGTACCTGTTACCATTGTGGCTGAAACTATGTTCTCTGGCACAGTAGCCCTCGGCTTCTAGTAATATCCACTTAGCATTTGACATGCACACCTGACTAAGGAATATTTTAATTAAAGATGTTTTAAAAATCTTTTAGCTGGTTGTTGTGAGTGGCGCATACTTTTAATCCTAGTTCTCAGAGACAGGAGAATCATGAGATCAGGAGTTCAAGGCCAGCCTGGACTACATACAAGACCCTGTCTCACAGAAGGGGGAGAGGGGTGCTTGAGGGGCTTAGTGGATAAGAGCACTCGCTGTGCAGGCATGAGGACCTGAGTGTGAGTCTCCAATGTCCATGTTGTGGGTGTTTGTTTTTTTAATAGAAAACAACAGCCCAAACCAGGCATGGTTGCTTGTGTTTGTAATGGGGAATGGGGGCAGATCCCAGGAGCTCACTGGCCAGCTAGCCTAACTCCATAGGGTGTAGAGCAATAGAGGAAAAATACCCAGCATTCTCTCTTCTCCACTTGTGCATACAGGCATACACACTTGTACTCATGTGCATGCAACATACACACATGCACAAAAAGCCTGAAATGTAGTACAGTGGTGATGACTTCTCTGGTATGCACAATGCCATAGTTTGATCCTGACTGCTACAAAAACCTTTGAGGATTTTTGGAATAACTTGAGCATGTTCCTGTAGTTAGACATTCTGTGAAATTAAAGACAGATTAGAAATTTTCTAATGATAAAAGGGTTAGGATTCATCATGAATTTTATTAGATTTGCTGAGTACACATGTGGATGGCGTAGGGTGAGCCCCATCCTATCCCCACACTCTAGACTCAGAAGTGGACCTCTCCCTTCCTGCTGGCAGATGGCTATAATCCACTCTCTCCTGCGGGACAGACGAGTGACTTGTCCTTTGTTCCAGTACTCACCATGCCTGTGGAGCATCGGTGTGGAGTTGAGTCTGGTCTGTGGGGGACAAAGGTCTGCTAGCAATAACTGAACTGCAGACGTGCTCGGTCTGCCCCCTGCAGTGCTACTGGTGGGCTGGTAGCTGAAGGAGGCTCCGCTTCACACAGCCCTGACTTACGAGATCTGTCTTTATCTTAAATAGGCACAGCAATGTGTATGTTCCAGAGCCTGGGGGTTCTGATAGTCTGTTATTGTAGGTCTCATGATTGTTATTCCTAAAGACAAAGGGCTCTCTTTCTAGCAGTTTACAGTTCTGTAAGCACCTCAGAATCTCTTTTGGAGTAGATAGAGAAAGCTTCCTATTCGAAGGTTCTTCACCGCTCAAGCTTGGTAAAGACAGAGCAGAATTCTCAGTATTAGGGTCTCTGAGGCTTATTTAGGGTTCCCACCTCATAAACTGCACATCAGTTTTAGGCCAGGGGGCCAGGATATCTAGAATAGCTTTGTTTTAAGGTGGGGACCAAACAGCAGAAGTCATTTCCTGGTGGGGCTGCCACCGTAGGCAGGTGCTCACCCCTATTGAAAAAAGATGGTTGTTCTTTCTTATGTGGGTGGGTGTTTTGCCTGCATGTGTGTCTGTACCACATATGTGCAATGCTCACAGAGGCCAGAAGAGGGTGGTAGATCCCACGGGATTGGAGTTATGGGCATTTGGGAGCCACCATGTGGGTGCTATGACTCAAACCCAGGTCTTCTGGAAGAGCAGCCAGTGCTCTTAACCAGTGAGCTGTCTCTCCAGCCCTCTCATCTATTTCCGTTCCCTTGTGCTTTGGGTGTCAGGAGAAGTTCTGAGGTACTGATGTCCTGTCGTGATGACACAGGCTTTGTGTTGTTTCTCTTCCTTGTTTCTGAAAACCTTCACCGAATGTTCCCGTACCGTTAGCCTGTCCTCCTAGATAATAGTATTCTTGTGGACTGACCCCAGGATTCTAAAGGTCAGCCTTAGCAGCCCTTAACTGTTGCAGAATATTTGTTTAACTAACTATATAAAGGTGTTTTAACTTGCCTAAGGCGCCTGATTGATCTAATAAAAAGCGGAATGGCCAATAGCGAGGGAGGAGGTACAGGCAGGACTTCCAGGCAGAGAGGGTTAAGTAGGAGGAGGAATTTAGACTGGGGGTGGGGGAAGAGACCCCAGGGGCCAGCCAGACACGGAGGAAGCAGGGAAGTAGGACATGCAGGATGGAAGAAAGGTAAAAAGCCTTAAGGCAAAACATAGATGAATAGAAACAGGTTAAATTAAGTTAAAAAAAGCTAGTGGGACAAGCCTAAGCTAAGCTGAGCATTCATAATTAATAAGTCTCTGTGTCTTTATTTGGTAGCTGATTGGTGGCCCAAAGAAAATGCAGCTACACGTATCCCCCTCTGTGAGCACTGAACGGTTTTATCCTGTCAGAGCCATCATACAGTGTGGGCAAACATCACACCTTGCTCCACTCTGATGAGTCCAGCCAGTGACCATAAAGGATAATTGCCAGTGCCTCCAGTGTCTTGTGTGTGTCCCTTTGACCAGTAGCCTCGGGGAATGGTGTGCCCTGCGTCTTATACTGTGTCCTTGTGACCGTAGCAGCTTTGCCTTTGAATACCAGCTTTGCAAGATGCCTCTGATATTCTCTGTTCTACTCTTGCGCAAATTCCACTTGGCTTCTGAGTTTCTGTGCTCATGGGATAAGTTTCACAGATTCCAATACTAAGGGCTGCTGCATGATACTGCTGTGCTTGACCACAGTGCATCTAGACTATCCTGCAGCTCGAGTTAAGCTCCTCCTGGGCTCCTCTGTGGACCATTGGAAGTCAAGGACTGGGGCTGGAGGACTCCTGTCGGGACCAAGGAGGAAGAACAGGCACCTGGGCCCCTAGTCATAGGAGGAATCTTTGAAAGGCTCTGTCATTCATCGGGTTACACCCTTCATCTCAGAAGTCCACCTCCCCAAAGGCAGCAGGAGATCGCGTGTTGCTCTTGGAAGAAAGAAAGATCATTGCCAAGGGAGGAACTTGACTGAGCTGGGCAGAGACAAGACCTTACCAAGCAGGGCTTTCCGTGGGGGGATGCAGCAGGGTGGGAAGGCCAGGGCCAGGTCCTGCTGGGTCAGAGAATTTTAGAAAACATGTCTGCCTAGTAAGTGTGAGCACATGTGGTAGACAGTATGCTGACTCTAAGGACGAGTATCTACAGGATACCCTCACCATGACCCCTGGCTCAGAGGTTCCTTGTGTGATCTCATATACCTACTCATACAGCCACCTTGCCTTTGTGTGGGTCTAAGCTCAGCCTGGGATATCTGCCCCTCGCATAGTTTGCTCTGTCCCCAGCCCAGTATGCCTGTCCCCTAGTCGGCCCTGTCCACAGTGCTAAGTATTCTTTCCCTAGTGGCTTGGGCTGTTTCCTGCCATGCTGATAAGTTTTTTCCCTGCTTGTCCCAGGTGAACCTGAGCAAGGTTGGCGAGTACTGGTGGAGTGCGATCCTGGAGGGAGAAGAGCCCATTGACATCGACAAGATCAACAAGGAGCGCTCCATGGCCACTGTGGACGAGGAGGAACAGGCAGTCCTGGACAGACTCACCTTTGACTACCACCAGAAGCTGCAGGGCAAGCCGCAGAGCCACGAGCTGGTATGAGCACCGTGGCTCTCCTGTACCATCGGCGGGGGGGGGGGGGGGTGTCATGCTGGTGGGGAAGAAGGCATGAAGATAAGTTCATCCTGGCCTAGTCCCTGCTGCAGTTCTACAGTGTTCTGCCTAGGAAAGCCCAATTGACATGAGTCTTCTGTTCCTTACCTGAGGACAGCTGCACACTCTGCTCAGCCACATCTCATACTGAGCGGCAAGCTCTGCTATCACAGCTTTGAGAGTGTTTGTAGATGTGCCCTGACCACACCATGGCCTAGAATTGTTTAGTTTTAATGGCTCCCACTGGAGCCTTAGAGCCCCAGTGGTGGAAGGAGGGAGGGCCAGGCTGCAGGGCCCACTTAGGTTCTGACTACAACAGCCAACGCGGAGCAAATAGGTAGGTGGGTGAAGTGAAATGCTGGGGCTGTAATGAGAGAGTGTGAGGTCAGCAGCTTCTGGGAGAACAGAAGGCTGGGTCTGACCTGTGTAGTGCCCAGGGGTAGGCTTCTGGTGCCAAAGAATGATTGCTTAGATAAACACGTTTGTTCTTCCTTATAAGAATCCTGAGAGTAGCTACTTAGGGAAAAAAGGCTTTTGCCTCCAATTCTTTTCACTGTCAAATGCCCAGGCATGCAGCACCTAAGCTTTTGTGGGTGTAGACCAAGCATGGGTCAGACAGGGATCACCAACGGTGTGTTTTTGGACAAAAACACAGAAAGCCAGCCCTCAGGACCCTAGAGGACTTAGTGTGTGTTCCCTATTGTCTCTGAAGGAGCCTTACTTCATGGGTTGTGTAAATTGTCCCTCCTTCCCTTCAGAGTAGCATTGTACGTGGGAGCAGGTGTCTTTGATAGGTTCTTTTGCTGCATTGGCCACTGGAGTGTCTTTTCAAGGACATGTCCCTGTGAGTAAGGTCAAGAAGCCTTTGAAGCAGTACTGACGTCTTTACCACTTCCCCCAGGCCCTACCAGGACATGTCCTAAGCATGTGCTATGCTGGGCAGGATAGGTTGACTAGCTGTAGGCTCTGCACAGCAGCCCTGGTTATTAGATGGTCTGTTTTTCACAATGAGGAGGTTGAATTTTTGATGTCTCAGTATGTACTGTGCCTCATAGCAGCACTACCAGAGGGACTGGGGTTTACTTCTCTGTCCTGCCCCCGAGTGAGGTGAGGGGAAGGACATCTTTGTGGGTCCATGTACGCAGAGGTCCTTAGGCAGCAACTAGGAAGCTTAGAGTCCTCGCCTTAGCAGAGATCGCCAGACCTGCTTGGTCACAGTGTAATCTGGTCATGGTGGCCTTTGTCCACTGGTCAGAAGGTCTATCTGTGACCCTGTGCCTTACAGTTGAGTCCTTATGGATCTGCTCACTCCTGTGTCCAGGACCAGGGCTTTGTCCACAAAAGGACTCAGATGTGTATGTAAGGTGAATAGAGAGTATTCTCTTGAGTGGAGAGGTGAATGCAGATTCCATCATCCTGGGTGAGGTGGAAGGAGGAGCCACCAAGTACCACTGAGAAGCTTGTGCCACAGACTGGAGAGACCAAGGATGAGTGCTCTTCATGCCTTCCCTAGATGCCATGCCTGAGTGTTGGTTGTAGAGAAACACTAGAATAGATAGTGATTGTGGCTTGAACCGCCTTTGTGCATTAGCCAAACCTCAGGAAGTCTTCTGTAGACTGTAACTGAGATTTTAGAGAAGCTAGAAGTTCTACAGCTGTTGGCACCTCTTATTCCTAAGGTCCCTGGGATCGTATCCCTTGCAGGACACACAAGTGACAACAACCCATTGTCGTTTGTCTGGAGTTAGCAGCAGTGCAGGGCCCGCCCCGCCCCCGCCCCCACCCCCACCCAGTCTTCTTCCTTCCCCTGGATCCCTGCACTCACTGTTTGCACGCATACACAGCTCTCCTTTCTTCCCTTGGTGCTGATGCCCTCTGGCATGGCCTAGTATCTTTTCCTCAAGGACAGATGGAAAACACTCAGTCTGCATCAGTGAGGGTAAGCATGCGACTGTCTCTGAGGAGTTAAGAGACCAGCCTCTTGAATCTGATGTTATCCAGAGAACAGTTCAGCCTTGTTTTTCAGTCTCCACAATGGTCCTCTGCAGGAGCTGGCTGCTTTGTTCCCATCCCTGTAGGTCTTAGATCTTCTTGTTCTAGTGGCTACCTCCCAGCCTACTCTTTAGGGTTGGGAATAGGGTAGTGTACTTATCTCCAGTAAACAAAGGCAGCTCTCTGAAGGTTCTGGCCTCCAGGAGCCTCACTGCTAGTTTGAAACATGCTAGCAAAAGGATCAAAAGATAACAGTGCTAAACATGTGTGTGCACTGTGCACATACACACTTAATGTAGCATCCCATGCGTGACTTGCTGCTGGGAAGCTGGCTCACTGCAAAGGCAAGGCTTTGGGGGTGTCCTGTGTTGGCTTTCTATGAAGACTGCCCTCTGCCCACAAGACATTGCAGAAACCTGAGTGTGGAACGGAAGGTTCTTACAACTGTGCATAGAAGACTTGTCCATGGCTGGTGAGCAGCTTCCACACACTGAGAAACTGAGGAGACTGAACAACAACCCCAAGAAAAACCTTGAAGATGCTGTGGTCTAGTAGAAAGAGTTTTGTCTTGAGTTTACATTGATTCTGCTGTGGACTTGCCGTGGACCTGGCAAGGACCATAGAGGAAATGAGTGTGCTTGTCCAGATGAGCTGCCCCAGCAAGGCCTTCAAGGAGCCTAGGGCCAGCAGTGCGTGGGTAGAATACAGTGTGATTCCCTCGCCAGAGCCGAACTAATCAGGATGGCCGGGGAAACCTCTGGCTATGGATAGTCGTGATACAGCCCTGTAGCTGTTAGGGCTACACTAACACTATGTGTTAACTCTAGCATGTCCCACTACCTGGCTTGTGTCAGTGCTGAAGTCTCAGCTCCTTTGTAGGCTTGAAATGCTTTGGAGACACATCTTCAGTGTACAGCGCTCTGGGGTTCCATGTAAAGTGTCTTTAGCACCTTCTTTTATTGAACAAAGAAACAACTAGAAAGGGAGGTCCATGGCCTTGGGTTTCCTGATACAGCAGGTTAGCCACATAATCCACACTCGTATGCAGGGGTTTTGTGGGTGGTTGAGGTCACTTCTGTAGGATCGCCAGTCCTAACTAAGAGAGCGAGAATGGAAGTGGGGCCAGCTTCTTCTATCAGCCTCCATCTGCTCTGCGCATTGGCAGCCACAGTTCCCAACGTGCTCTGTAGTGATGCCCATTTATGGTGTAAACTTGAAGTTTTCTAAATTTGCCAGAATTTTAAATTGTGCTTCTAATGCCACCAGTGCTTTGTATTTTGAAGAAGCATTTTAATTTGAAGTGGTAATATACTTACTTCTTCTGTCGTCTTGAAGTCTTTAATGTTGCCATTATGTCACTTCTTTCCAAAGTGGAAATGGAATGTTCTTCATCTTTTCCCTAGTGAGATTCTTTCGAGCAGGTGTTCATCTAGAAGGGGTTGAAGAAGTACACAGGTGCCATTGCTCTGTCTGTACTTAGATGTGTCTGTCTAGGATCCCTCCAGCCTGGTGGCACTTGCCCTCCAACAAACAGTGACTGACGTTGCATAGGCAGATGCCAGCATTTCCTGTGAGTGAACTTGGTGGCACACAGGATGGTCTGATCTCGACCTGTGCTCTGCAGAAAGAGCCGGGCATTTATCTGGGCATCATGGGCTCCCTCAATTGTGAAAACAAACCTAGCAGCCTGCCCTTTGTCCTCTGGGCTTGCTACGGTGGGTCCCCACCCAGCCACCAGGGTCTTAGAGCTGTTGTTCACCCTGCAGCTGGCTGAGGCTCTGGTTATCTGGCTGGTCTCATCTTGGGTTTGTTTGAAACTGTACAGGTCACTTGTCTCATGGGCAAAGATGGAAGTCTGCTGTGCACTAAGTATCTTTGATGTGCTTATTGCTACTTCCCTTAGGTTTTAAAACAAACAAAACCTCTCAGCAGGAAGCTTGAGTTTTGTTTAACAGTCCATAGTTCTGAGAATCCAGTGACTGCTGACCGTGGCAATTTTCCACTTTACTTTCAGTCTGTCATCTTTGCGATAAGGGAAGCAGCACCTGACCTCTGCACCTGTTCTGCGGGGCTGTCTGCAGCAGGCCCTCCACTGGGGGGTAATGTCTAGCCGCGCATCTTGTTAGTCTTTGTGGTTTCTTGTGGTTGGAAGACGGGAGAGTGCCCTGTCCTAGGACACCTTTGTGGTAGCAGCTGAGGAAGGCAGAGGAATGCTCAGAGGAAGGCTAGCCCATCAGCATAGGTACAGGTGCTGCCCTCAGGGGCACAGCCTCCCTGCTTGTCCTGGCTGTAACTACACAACTCCACTCTGCCTCGGACCTTCAAAGGCTAGATAGTCCATCAGAGGCCATAGTCTGGGAGGAGCAGTCCATCAGAGGCCATAGTCTGGGAGGAGCTGAGTCCATCGGCTCTCACTGTGTCCTCAAAAGGCAGCAGGGCATTTCTGACTGCCCGTTCCACAGCTAGATGCTTTGAGGTCTCTCCCCTCCTCTGCAGCATCACGTTTTGGGTCAAACCTATACTGTCTGATGATGCATTTCTCAACAAGAAGAACTTCCTTGGGAAAGGGGTGCTAGAACTCCTCTGCACACCTCAGTTGTGTCCCTGTGGGCCTGAGGCGCCACCCCTTCCTATCTTAATCATCTCCCTGGAGATTACTGTAGGTTCTGTGGAATTTGGATAGACTTGATGGGAAAGGGACAGAAGATGAACCATACAGAGCAGTTACTGCTTTACTGGAGGCTGAAGCTGGAAGGCTAGAAATTCAGTTTTGGGAGAAGAGTCTTGCAGAGGAATTGGCAGTCATAGGATGCCGCCCTTGGGCACAAGCTACTGCAGGGCCTGCAGTCCTCTGGCCAGTTGGTCCTAGCAGGTAAATCCTCAAGCCCTGAGGAGGCAGGATGGCTCTGTGCCTACAGGCAGTCTGTTCTAGGAGAAAGCATGCAGTGCCTTGGGATCTCCTTTAATCTCTCTATTTTCTGTTTGTAGAAAGTCCATGAGATGCTGAAGAAGGGGTGGGATGCTGAAGGCTCTCCCTTCCGAGGCCAGCGATTCGACCCTGCCATGTTCAACATCTCCCCTGGGGCTGTGCAGTTTTAATGACCAGAAGGAAAGGAAACCCTCATCATTGGGGAGGTGGAGACCTTGCTCCCCTCACTCCCTGCGTGTCAGGGACTCGCTCCTCCTGATCAGTCCTCATCTTTTCTTTCATGATGAACCAGGCCTTCCCTGCTGACCTCGCCCCTTCAGACTGTTGGAGAGAAGGTGCATGGCCAGCTGCTGCCTGGTAGTCTCTATGGCCAACACTAAATGAAGGTGTTTGAAATTAGGGAGGGACATGTCCCAGCAAACTGGGAGCACATGCTCTGTCTCCACAGCAACCGGCCACTGCAGGCAGCATTTCCTTCCTCCCCTGTTCTCTCTGCTTGCTGTTGTTTTGACGCTTTTCTGCTTGCTTGTCTTCTGACTGGGGCTAAGGAATGACTAGGTTCTCAGACAAAGCTAAGTTGAAGTGTGGCCAGGCACCTGCATGAGGGCAGAGGGGCATGGCCTTGGAGCTGCTTCTAGGCTGCTGTGGGACCTCACCTGTTGAGACCTGTCTGTGTGTGTGTGTGTGTGTGTGTGTGTGTGTGTGTGTGTGTGTTCACTCTTGCTCATCTCTTTGTGAATACACTTGGCCAGCCTCAGCTTCATGGGCAGCACAGCAGAACCTGGGGTCTGTTTGCCTGGTGGAGATGTGGGGAGAAAGTCTGAGGTCCTGGCCTTTGGCCCAGCTGTGGCAAGGAGACCGTCTCCTTCTGACTGTAGCTGCCTGGCTTTGGTTCTTGCTGAGGTGAGCCGAGCCTAGCCACCACTACTTGCTCCATACAAGACCTCGTCTTGGGTGTGCTGCAGGAAAGCCTGGGTACCTTCAGGAAGAGATCACAGCATGTTGGTAGTCCATCGGCAGATTGTGTTGCCCACATTCCCTAAGCAGCCTTGACCTTGAAGGGTGCCTCAGGAAGGAAAACTTACCCACTGGCTTGAAGGCAACTACAATTGAGTAAGAAAATGAAGATTCCCATGAATTCCACGACTGTTTCACAGAGAAACCCTGTCTCAAAAAAAAAAAAAAAAAAAAAAAAAAGATTCCCCTGTGCCGATCACCAGACTGCTCCCTGGAGCTCAGAGCCTCTGTGACTGCAGACCACCTTCAGCCAGGGTGTGAAGACCTGACTAAGGAGCAGGGACCCAGGTGTCCCAACCCTTTACAGGGCCCTGTCTGTGCCTGTTGCCGCCTGGCATCTCCATTTGCCTGGCTCTGTCTTGGTGTGTGTGTACAGGTTTCTGTACTCTGGTAACCATACAGCCAGTGAGAATTAACACTCACCGAAGCCAAGGCAGCCTGCCCTCTGGAAATAGCCCTGTACCAAGTGTAGTCTCTGTATGCTCGGAAGGAGCCACTGGAAGGGCAGGTTGAGGACTTATTTCAAGAAGCTTTCCATCAGCTGTGTAGACAGGAACTGGCTCACTGCAGCCATTTGAGGGATTTCTGGTTTACAGTTGGCAGCTCTTGTAAGATGTCCATACTAGGAGTTAATCTGTGGGTCCACATAGACCACAGTTGTGGTCAGGGGAGAGTAGTGGGCCCCAAAGAGCAATTCTGGAGTCTGAGCTTGTGATTGGACATTGGTCACCAAGTTGATGAACTCTCTCTGAAGAGGTCACCCTTGGGAGAAGAATCTGTCTCATTCACAAGATCCCCAGACACTGCACTACTTGTTCCTGAAGTCTCCATCAAGGTCCTAGGATTTGCACAGGCCTGTTCCATGCAAGCTGTCCTGCCTAATGAAGGAAGTCTCATGGTGTGTATGTATTTCCAGTCTTCTCTGTAATCCTGTTGGCTGTCTCTCGACCCTCATCCTATGGGTGGTCTTAGAGAAGAATACTGAAGGGAGAGCCCTGCATCTTTTTATCTGGGACAGTGTTTCATTTCTGTGGCAACTCACCTTCCTTCGGCATGGTTTTATTTTCTGTGTTGCTTTTCTCCTTTGTCCTTGCCCTGTTTCCACAAAGAAGCCGGTGTAGAAAAAGCAGCCTGGGGAACGGTATTGGGTGTAGGCCATAGGGCAGGAACCTGTGCTCTGAGTGATCCCTGTGGCATGTATAGTGCATGGTGTGGTGGTGGCTACTCTATCCACGTCTTCATCACAGTGGGGCTCAATCCCAGCCGGCCAAGTAGAGAGTTCTTTGTCCTAAGGCACTGCCCTGGCTCACCCAGCCACTGAAACTGGCATATTGCCTGTTTTCTCTTTTTAGACATGACAGCCACCATTTGGTCTCTATATCCCACCCGCTGAGGTCTGAGGAAGGCAGGGTGATTCCACCCCCTTTGTCCAAAGACCCAGGAGAGTTGAGTGTCCGGCCTACAAAGCTGCTCTGGCTCCTTGGTGTTGGTCTGCAATAAAATCTGTATTTAAGCAAGTCTGGATCTGTCTGTGACATTCACTGCCAAGACACTTCTGAGTGGTCATTATCCTTGACTTCTAGCCATGAGTCCTGAGTTCCTATACATAGTCAACACCAAAACTGAATTCTCTGGGTTATTTCTTATCTGGGCTGTCACTACATATAGAAATTCTGCGGGGCGGTGGTGGTGGTGCACGCCTTTAATCTCAGCACTCGGGGGAGGCAGAACCAGGCGGATCTCTGAGTTCGAGGCAAGCCTGGACTACAGAGTGAGATCCAGGACAGGAACCAAAACTACACACAGAAACCCTGTCACAAAAAACAAAACAAACAAAAAAAAAGAAAAGAAAAGAAAAAGAAAGAAAGAAAGAAATTCTATAAGCAATTAGTCAGTTGTATTATTTCAGGCAGGTTCTGGGCTTCTATTGTACCCTAAAGGCCCATTCCAGTCCATCATTGAAGGAAGTAAGGGCAGGGACTCGAGCTGGGCAGGAGCTAATGTAGAGGCCATGGAGGGGTGCTGCTTACTGGCTCATTTCTCATGACTTACTCAGCCTGCTTCCTTATAGAACTCAGGACCATCAACCCAGGGATGGCACCACCCACAATGGGCTGGGTCTTCCCTTATCACTAGTTAAGAAAATGCCCTCTGGGCCTGTCTACAGCCAGATTTTGGAGACACTTTTCCAACTGAGATTCTCTCCTCTCAGATGACTATAGCTATGAAGTTGACATAAAACTAGCCAGCACCATCCCCGCTCACTGCTTACCATGCTCCCAAGCCCTTAGAACACAGGCTCTCACCAGTCCCTAATCCTGCATCTGACTCAGAATCCGCTCAGATCTCAGACTGTTCTTTCCTGTGCTCTACCCTATTCCAGAAGATCCATCACTGACCCTGCTTACTCTCAATAGGCAGGGCCTGTGGGCTTGAAAATTAGCTTCTTAGATGAATGAAGAACACTGGAATGGCCCATCTAATTCCTGGGACCAGAAATAACCTTCCAATAAATAAATAAAGTAAAAAAGACATCTTCGTTGATTGGCCCTGAGAGTGCAGGAGTGAGCACAGTCAAGCATTTTGTGTGGAAATATGTCCAGGAGGCGTCAGCTGCTGTGCAGGGAACTCACTGGCCAGAACACTGTGCTTGGGGAACAGACCCTCACCCCACCTCAAATCTGCTCCTCTATCGGGCCAGCTGGCAGCCAGCTCAGCCAGGAACTGAATGGCCTGCTTTTATGAGTAGAAAGCATGGAGTTAGTACAGAGCCTGGCCAGTCCCCAGGAAGCTCTCCTGTTTGGTCAGTGGCCTAGTGGCCCTGCTCACCGGTGCCCCGATGCAAAGCTGGGTATTCACAGAATGAGGACTGACTATGGCCAACTGCAGTTGATCTCCCCTCCCTGCCTGAAGGTCTGGAGAGTAGATGTCTAAAACAGCTTACTGCCCAGGAGCCTTTACCGGGCACCAGAAGACACTGCGCGGATGTGGTCTGGAAGCCTGGGGTGCCCCTCCCCGTCTTGCCCAGTGTTTCTACAGTCACTACCAGGTGAGAAGAAAAATTCAGATTCTTCCTTTTCAGATTCAACTGTTCAAGGTGTTAAAAAGTGCTTTATTTTTGGTTTTCTTTCTTTCTCTTTTGTGTTTGTTTTGTTTTCTTTTTTGAGACTGGGTCTCACTGTGTAGCCCTGGCTGTCCTAGAACTCACTCTGTAAACCAAGCTGGCCTTGAACTCACAGTGTGATCTGCCTGCTCTGCCTCCTGAGTGCTGGGATTAAAGGTGTGCACCACCACCACCACCACCACCACCACCACCACCACCACCCGGCTTTTGGTTTTATTTAAGACTGAAAATTGACTTGTCAAATAGAGCCCCAACATACCTGAGCTCTCAGTGTTGGATCTACTGTCTATCCCTTCACAGTCAAGAGCCCAAGATTCCCCACTGCACATACAGAAGACCTTGTGCCAGGGAAAGCAGGCTGCCACCTGCACCCTGGTGGCTCCCTGCTGTCCCTGTGGGGAAGCAGGTTGGGGTCGGGGAGCAGAGCCCATCACAGGGCCAGCTCACCCTTGTGGCTGCAGGGATGGTCTGCAGAGTGGGAACAGAGTCATACCCAGCCCAGACTGGACATCACTGCAGGGTCAACCTGTGGATCACTGGGTAGACTTCCAACTGGGAAGTAGCCTGGCCTAACTTCCTCTTGCTTTTCCATATGAGGTTTTGCAAAGAGTTGGACCAGGACTCAGGGACGTCCTTGTACAATTCTTCATGCTAATTAAAAGGAGCAACTAGTTACAGAAACAACCCCCAAACTAGTTACAGGAACAACCCCCAAAGTTATTCAACTAGTTACAGGAACAACCCCCAAAGTTGTGTGACCTGTGGCTACTTTATCTGTCTCCAGTCACCCTCATCACCCGACGTAAGACTGGCACAGGCAGCCTCTCTCTGGCCCCAGTTGTCGTTTTTTCTGAACTCTCAACAGCCTAGAGAGGTGCCTCACTGGCTCCCCAACCCTTTGCTGAGGAGAAGGGTCTACCTTCTGGTAGAGGCATTGTGTAAGGCCAGGATAGGACAGAGCCCCCAGAAGACAGGACTTAGAGGTGGCCTTTCCCGTAGGCAGAGAAGCTGCTTTGTTGTAGATCATGGTGGAAGCTTGACTAACAGAGCTGGGCTCAGGGCCGTCTTGTGACCCAGTGGTGCCAGCATGGGAGTTTGGGGGCCCTCAGTAGTTACCTGTGGAAACTAATGGCCTTAGATATGGAACTCCAGCTCATAGGACACCGGTCATACATAGTGGCCCTTAGAGGCTACAGACCAGACCTTGGCCATTGGAAGGTTCCAGCATCACTGAGTGGCCACCACTCTTTAATCTACAGGTCAGAGAAGTGATTTTTTTTTTTTTTTTAACTCCAAGGCAACATTTCTAAGCCTGGCTCTGTGCAGAACATGATTGAATTCAAGGTGAGTTAGCTGACTTTGCCAGGCCTACTCAGTCCATCAGGCAGAAGAGTCCAATCAAGCAAAATCCCAGGGTAGAGCTAGAAGGGTGACGGCAGGCTTCATCTGGACAGTATCCTCTCACTGCCCTCCCACTGTGGGTAGAGCCAGGTAAAGAAAGATTCAAACCCTCATCAGGAGCATCAAGGATGCCTTGTCCACTTTGTTCCGGCCACAGAGCACCTGGGCCACAAGGCCTAAAGTGGATACTGTATCTGTCTGCCTGCCACCATTTTGCTCTCTGTATGTACCAGCCTCTCCCAGCATAGACCAAAGTTAACCTCACACCTCTGTGCTGAAATTCCCTAGCTCTGTACCTCATTTCCCACCCTTAACTCCATGTGGTACCTGCTTTTTTGAGACCCCACCCCCCCAAATCACATGTGTTCACTTACCTTTAGGGCATAGACTGGCAGCTGCTAGCCTCTGGTCTTCCCAACACCTTTGAGAAGTTCAAAGCCAAGCCCAACCCATCTCCCTGGCTGTTCTTCATGTGTGGTAGTGAGCGTTTTCAGAGGTGGTCTGCTCCAGGATGGCAGGAGTCACCGCAGGCTTTTGTTATCCCCAGAAACTTGAGGAAGCACTAGCCACAACCAAAAGTGATGAAGCCCAGAAAATGGACAACCCAGTGTTGTCCCTTGCTGCTTGTCTTCAGGAAGCTACCTGCAGTTGCAGAGACACCTTTGTCACTTGACTGATGGGCTCCTTCCAGCCTGCCCCAAGTGGGTGTGTCTCCATCTTGTTCTCTGGTGCCCTTTGCCCCCTCCATAACTTATGAGCTCTCCTGCCCTTCCAAAGTCCCCTCCTCCGGACCCCCATGTCCACACTACTAAGACTTGGTTTTCCATGGGCACCTAACATCAACTCTGCCAAGAGACACTGCCCTGCCTGTGTGGCCATTCACAGGGCAGAGGTGGCCACTGCCCTCGTATCTGCTCCTGATTGAACCAGCAGGAGGTTGTTTGAAACATGCATTGAAGCTTTTAAAAGATAATTTGGCTAGACCATTTGGTCGCTTCCACTCATAAGATGGGTCAGATTCAAGTGTGTCTTCCTGCGGTTCTGCAAAGGCACTGGTTCTAGGAGCCCACTGGGGAAGAGGAGAATTTGGAGAGTGAGCTGTAAAGACCACGTGGCGTGGTTGATTGTTTTCTGAAGTAGAAGATTTGGAGCCAGTTTCAAGATGTTTCGCCTGGCCTGAGGATCTAGATGGCTCAGTTGGTAAGTGTTGCTGCACAAATGTGAGGATGAGTTTGGATTCCCAGACTCATAAAAAACGCCAGGTGAAGTGGTGCCACCATGATAGTAGAGACAGAGGGTCCCTACAGCTTGCTGGCCAGCCAGTCTCACCAAATAGGCAGGCTCCGGGGTCAGTGAGAAAATCTTGCCTAAAAAAAAATAAGGTGAAAAATAGAGGGAGACACCTGGTGATTGCAGACAGAAAGTTGACACAAGAAACCTGTCTAATAAAACACATCACACACCTTACAGAATTAAAAAGTCATTTGGACACTGGGCTGTGGTGGTGCACGCCTTTAATCCGGGCACTTGGGAGGCTTCAGAAGCAGGTTTGAGGCCAGCCTGGTTTACAGTGAGTTCTAGGACAGCCAGGGCTACACAGAAACAATATCTCAAGAAACAAGAACAAGTCATTTGCACTGTCTGGACCCCCACCCGGCAGCTCTCAGCCACTCGTAATAGGCCCCTTAGTTTCACATACACCATCCGTAGCTCCTCGCTCTTCACCCTAGAGTCTCATACACACACACACACACACACACACACACACACACACACACACACAC
>CABHPP010168533.1:0-21710 GCA_902168425.1 Peromyscus attwateri | reverse complement strand
CTCTCTCTCTCTCTCTCTCTCTCTCTCTCTCTCTCTCTCTCTCTCTGTGTGTGTGTGTGTGTGTGTGTGTGTGTGTGTGTGTGTGTGTCTGCTTCATAACTGCCAGGCTCGCCTCACAATCCTACCACCATGCCTTCACACCATGAAGGACTCATCTCTTCGGGTATGTAAACAAGGATAAACTCTTTCCTTCCTAACTTGCTCTGTGATCACAGTAACATTTCATCACAGCAACAGAAGAGTAGCCAGTGCACCACATGAACCTGTCAGCCTGCGATTAATCCCTAGAACCCACAGAGGGAGAAAAGGAACAACTCCTTAAAATTGTCCTCTGACCTCTAGATGCACCCTGTTGTGTGTACACTCACACAACACACACACACACACACACACACACACACACAGGGGCTGGGGATGCAGCTCAGCTGCTTGTGCAGGCATATCACGCACTATGTCCTGGGGGGGGGGTGTCCCAGCCCTCAAACCACAGCAATAAGAACAAACTCATTGCTCTTCACAACATCACTGTGCCCCATGGCCGACGGGCAGTGGGTGCGTGGGAAACCTTTCTTAGAGACGGAAGGTTCCTGCTAGCAGGGAGCCATTGCGTTGTGGCATCGCTGAGCATGTGCCACAGAACTGAGGGGCTCTGAACTCACGCTCTCAGCGGATCTAAAAACTTGAGTTTTTCCCCCAAAGAACTTTATTCTCAGTATCCCAGTCTCTGCCCCACCTTCCTCCTAAACCCTAAGGTTGGTGGATTTTTAAATTGTATTTCATTTCCCTCCCAACTTCATTGAGTCCTAAATTGCATGCAATACAATGAAACATGGTGGGGACATATTTAGGTAAGTGTCTGCTTAGATACATTGTTTTTTGTTTTTATAACAATTTTTTTATTTTATTTTTTATGATTTATTTATTTATTACATATACAGTGTTCTGTCTGCATATATGCCTGTATGCCAGAAGAGGGCGCCAGATCTCATTATAGATGGTTATGTACCACCATGTGGTTGCTGGGAATTGAACTCAGGACCTCTGGTAGAACAGCCAGTGCTCTTAACCTCTGAGCCATCTCTCCAGCCCTAGATACATTGTTTTTAAGACTGAGTCTTGCTATGTTGGCTGGCTCCCACTCTCAAGTCTCTGCCTCAGCTTCCTGTGAGCAACAATTATAGGCAGACATCACCACACCTGGTCATTTAGACATAATTTACAAAGATATATACCCGGAGCTATTCCTCCGTGGGTAAGAGCATAGCTTTACAGAGGACTGGAGTTCTGTTCCCAGCATGTCAGGTGGCTAAGGAATGGTATCTTATGGTTCCAGGGCATCAGACACCCTCTTCTGGTCTCTTTGGGCACTACACTCATGTGCACATAAAACCACTCTGACACACACAAAAATACACATAATTGTTTCAAAAAATTAAATTTAGAACAGTCATAACTTAGAAAATAGAAACATTCTCACTAACCCCCAATTGTCCCCTCACACCTCTTAACCTATGAATGTTCCTTATTTTCATTCTCACCCTCCACTGCTTTTATTTTTTCCCTCTTGAAAGCGTCATACACATCCATTTGTACAGCACGCACCCTTTTATAGCTGGGTTCTTTCGCTCAGCATGATATCTCAAGCACTGTAGACGAATTTCTAAGTGGTTTATTAAATCAAAAACACAGAGCCAAATATAGGGGTGAAAGCCTTAGAGATCAGGGAAACAGGAATAGCCACCAGCCAACCTTACCTCATCAGTTCTGCAGCTTCCTGTCTACCCAGGCTTTTATTGCCTTGCTGTTCTGCCATCTCATTGGCTCTTAGCCCGGCTACCTCACTTCCTTGTTACTGCCTGTCAGTACAGACCTCCAGGTCTCTATGGTTGGTACTGGGATTAAAGAGGTGTGTCACCACACTTGGCTCTGTTCCCTAGGATGGCCTTGAACACACTGAGACCTTGCCTGCTAAGTGATCGGATTAAGGGCGTGTGCTACCACTGCCTGACTTTTGTGTTTACTTAAAATGACTTGCTCTTTCCTCTGATCTCCAGGCAAACTTTATTTATTAACATACAAATAAAAGATAACCACAAAGCATCATATATGTTGTTGCTTACATCAGCTGTGAATTTCTCACCACTGAGTAGACTCCTACTTCAAGGACGGACCCCCAGTGAGTTCATCTAGCTCTTTCATGTCTACGTTAATTTGAGATGAAAAGGAATCCCCTGTCTGCCGTCTGTGCGGCTTTAATGCCTGTATCTATCGTTCGGTTTTCACTGTGTGAGCCCCGATCCTTTCTCGTTCATCTTATTTATCAGACGTTGGTGGTGTGTGGTGGCGGGGGTGCACTCGTTTCTCCTTCGTTTTAGCTGTGAAATGGAAAGTTATTGATTGTTATTGTCTGTGCTTTCATCTTCTATTTGATGATCTCTCAGGAGTCTTGTTGGTTTTTAATAATTTTCCGGTGTGTCTCTTGGAGTTTTTTCATCTTGTGGTTCCATCCGCTGTAAATAACGATTTAGTTCCTTTTTAATTATTTCTCCAGTATCTGAGGAAAATGGAAAGAATATAGTTGGGGTGTAGGGCTGGGAAGACACCAAGGGGGGATTGAATGTGGTCACCTGAACTCTGTTGTGGGTGGGTTTTATTTTTCTCTTTGCCCTTTGAGGGCTCGCCACCCAGCTCCCAAATAAATACACAGAATCTTCTTACTTATGAATGCCTGGCCTTAGCTTGGCTTGTTTCTAGCCAGCTTTTCTTAAATTATCCCGTCTATCTTTTTGCCTCTGGGCTTTTACCTTTCTCTGTTTCTGTATACCTTTTCTTTCCTTCTTATTCTGTGTCTCACTGTGTGGCTGGGTGGCTGGCCCCTGACATCCTCCTTTTCTTCTTTCCTCATTCCTTGATCTTCTCTTCCCAGATTTCTCCTCTTATTTATTCTCTCTTCCTGCCAGCCACACCTATCCTTTCTCCTGTCTTGCTATTTACTGTTCAGCTCTTTATTAGACCAATCAGGTGTTTTACACAGGCAAAGTAACACAGCTTCACAGAGTTAAACAAATGCAACATAAAAGAATGCAACACATCTTTGCATCATTAAACAAATGTTCCACAGCATAAACAAATGTAACACATCTTCAACTAATATTTCACAGTAGAACTAACTCCTTGTATGGGAGACATGAATGAAGACAGTGGGCATCTTGGAATCGACCTGGGGTGTGAGTTGAAGGTCAAGTCCAACAGGGACCCATATCCTAGTTCAGAAAATTGCATAGAGTATGGTTCCCCCTCAAATAGCCCCTGCCACAAACATCAGAGTAACTTTAAATGGAGGGGGACCACCATTTAAACAGCAGACCCCTGGGAGGTAGTTCTTCCTCCCTACTCTGAAGCTAGCCCTGAGTGCAGTCTGTTGGGTGTTCTTTGTTTTTATTTTTTGAGATAGCATCTCTCTATGTCGCCCTGGCTGTCCTGGAACTCTCTATGAAGCCCAGGCTAGCTTCAAACTCAGAGGTTCACCTGACCTTGCCTCTAGAGTGCTGGGATTGAAGGTGGACACCACTAGACATAGTTTGGAATTTTTTTAAAGACAGGGTTTCATGCAGCCCAAGTTGGCCTTGAACTCATTGTACAGCCTAGGATTACCTTGAATTTCTTACCGTCCTGCCTCTACCTCCAGGGTGCTGGGCCTACAGGCATGAACTACCATGCCTGTTTTGTGGGGAACTGGTACTCAAACCCAGAGAACTACATTCCCTTACTTTCAAGATGTCTTTTAAGAGTAGAAAGGGAAATTCAATAGGTATTGGTTGACCGAGGTAATTGTAGGAAAATAAAATAATTTCTTGGGTAGAATGTCTATTAAACTTGTTCTGTTTACATCACTCGTGCCTCTATTCCTATTTTAGAAAGGGAGCCATTTTGAGGACACTGGAGAAGTCCTTGCCATTTGAGGTGAAAAACCTACCTGTATATTTGTGCGCTAGACCCAAACCTGGTCTTTCGTAGCTCCAGACAGATGGATGACGAGGTAAATAAACTATATGCCAAGCACCCAATCAAGACCTGTACAGGGGGAGATGGGGCTGCCCCTGCAGCTACTCGTTCAGGCCACTAGATAGCGCTTCAGCTTCGGTGAGGCAAAACACAAAGCCAAGCGATGGGACGTCAGGAGGTCTGGCTAGAAGGAGCGCAGTGGCTGGAGAAGTATAGGTGTACATTACACAGCGTGGGATGAGTGTGATCCAGAGAAATCCCTACATTTCAAAAGAAAAAAAAAGGTTATTACTAAGCAAGGATGTTAAAAATACGCAAGGGGGTGGCAAATACCGAAAAGAAAGACTTTTAAACGTTTGCAAACGAAACAAGTGGGCACAATGAGCTACCATTTCACACCCCGTGAGAATGGCTGCTAGATATTTTAAAATGTGGAGGGTAAGTAATGTTGGTGAGGGTGTGGAGACAGCTGGAGCCTTGGCTTCCTCTGCTGGTAATTTCGAAAGGTGGGGCCACTGTGAAAAACGGTTTGTGGTTCCTCAACATGTGAAACACAGATTTAGTGTAAGATCCAGCAATTCCATTCCTAGTCACAAACCCAAAAGAACTGGAAGCTGGGCCAGGTGTGGTGGTGCGTGTCTTTAATCCCAGCACTTGGGGGCAGAGGTAGGAGGATCTCAGGGCATTCGAGGCTAGCCTGGTCTACAGAGAGTTCTAGGAGAGCTGGAACTACCTAGAGAGGGTGCCTCAAACAACCACAGAATGGGAGTAGAGAGTCAAACAGACGCTTGGACACCAGTGCTCATTCTGAAGGTGGAGACGGGGCTGGGAAGACGGCTCAGTGCTCAAGAGGGCCTCCTGCTCTTCCAGAGGACCAGGGTTCGGTTCCCAGCACCATGTCGAAAGGTCACAACCGCCTGTAACTCCAGCTCCCCCGGGGAGCCCATGCCCTCTTCTGGCCTCTATGACCACCACACATCTGTGTGTGTGTGTGTGTGTGAGAGAGAGAGAGAGAGAGAGAGAGAGAGAGAGAGAGACAGAGAGAGAGACAGAGAGAGAGACAGAGAGAGAGACAGAGAGAGACAGAGACAGAGAGAGACAGAGAGAAATATTTAGAAAGAAAATCCCCAAAGGTGGAAACATCACAACTATCAATCACCAGCTGCACAGATTTTAAAAATGTGATATTGGGCCATGTATAATGGTGCACATCTTTAATTCCAGCACTTGGGAGACAGAGACAGATGGAGCTCCGTGAGTTTGAGGCCAGCTTGGTCTACAAAGTGAGTTCCCAGCCAGTCATCAATACATAGTCAGACCCTGTCTCAAACAAATAAACAAACAAATCAAAAAGCAAAAGGTGGTATTGGGCCAGCAAGATGGCTGGTCAGATAAAGGCACTTGCCACCAAGCATGATAACCTGAGTTGGCCCCCCACCCACGCGGTGGAGGAGAGAGCTGATGCCCGCAAGTTGTGCTGTGACCTCCACACAGGCATACAGACATCTCATGACATGGGTTCACAAGCAAACACACACACACACACACACACACACACACACACACACACATACACAACGATAATAAAAATACTTTTAACATGGTATACGTACCATGGAATATTTTTTATGACATGGAATGAAGCTCTCATACAACAAGGATAAAATATAAAATCAAGCTGAATAAAATAATCCAGACACAACAGGATCGATGCTGTGTGGAACTGAAGTTCCAAATGCTTTGAAGTTGGCCTCTGGGTGTGATGGCACACACTTACAATCCTCGAAGAGGTTCTGGAATTGTTGGGCCAGAATGCCTGGGCTACATGAGGCCTCAATCTTAAAAAAAAAAAAAGGAATGTGCTCAGTGGTAGAGCAGAGCATGTACCCAGCATGTATGAGGTCCTGGGTTCAGTCGCCGGCATTCTTTGCCTCCTAACGCCTGTCATAACACAAAAATGACTCTTAAAACGTGAAGACTCAAACTTAACAGCAATTTGTCATCTACCTGGTCGCCAAAGACAGCATTTTGGTTTTTGTTTTGAGACAGAGCCTTGAACTCACCGTATAGTTGAGGATGACCTTGAACTCCTGATTCTCCTGCGTCCCACCCCGTAGTGCTGGGATTACCCTCAGGCTCACCATCCTGCCAGGTTTATTCAGGGCTGAGGATCAACCCAGACCTTCAAGAATGCTAAGCAAGTATTCCATCAACAGAATTACACCCTCAGACCCATCTACCCAGGCTGGCTTTGAACTCATGGTAATCCTCCTGCCTCAGCATACCAAGTGTTTTGAATACCAGGTATGAGGTGATACCCTCTGCTAAAGACAAGATATTTTAACAGCACCACATTGTGTCAGAAAAGGTGACTAGTGGCATCATTGCACATTTCTAGGACTGTGATACAGTGTGGCAACTTAATTAGCCTATCAAACTACTCTAAGCAGGTCCTTCGACTGGACACAATAACTTCTGGAAATTTAACCTAGAGATGAACTTGTAGGGGGGAAATGGTATATTCAAAGGCTGTTCTTTGCAGCACTGCTTGACCAAACAGTCCATTAGAGACAGCCTTAAGATTGCATCATTTAGAGACTTATTAAATCTGCAGCAGCCATTCAGTGGAAGACTATACTGCCATACAAAATGACACGGGGGTTATTTATGTGATAATATGATTACTATCTCTCCATTCTCCCTTTTTGTTGTTGGTTTTTTGAGACAGGGTTTCTCTGTGTAGCTTTGGCTGTCCTGGAACTTGCTCTGTAGACCCGGGGGGGGGGGGGGGGGGCCTCGAACTCAGAGATCCACCTGCCTCTGCCTCCCAAGTGCTGGGACTAAAGGTATGCGCCACCTCCTGGCTCATAGTCTTTTCTATTACATTTTAATTGATTTCTTTGTGTACGGGAAGGTGCACACATACTCCAGAGCGCATGTGTGGAAGTCACAGGGTCACTTGTGGGAAGCTGTTCACTTCTTCCACCATATACCTTCCCAGGCTCAAACTCAGGTCGTTGGGCTTGGTGGCCGTGTAGAGCCAACTCACTAGTCACCTGAGTGGGGTTTTGGAGGAAACATTGGATCGTGAGGGTTTATCTTCGTGAATGGATTAACCCATTGATGGATTCAACACGTGAGTAGTCTGTTGGGAGGTGGTGGCACTGTGGAAGTTGGGGCCTAACTAAGGAGAGTGGGTCATTGGGAGCATCCTCTAAAAAGACATACCTTGTCCCTGGCCTCTTCCTGTGACTGTCCCTGCTTCCTGGCCACAATGAGGCTAGCTTACTCTGCCACCATGATACTCTGACTTGCTTCAGGCCCACAGCAATGGGTCCAGCCACCTGTGGACCAGAACCTCTGAAATCACATGCTCCAATACATCTTTCTTTCTCATTGGATTAGACTCTTTGAGGTATTTGTCACAGTGATAGAAAAATGACTGAGACATAGGTCCCTCAAAGAGGTCTCTGGCTGAGTCTCTGGAATATATCTATATCTATGTGTGTGTGTATATATATATATATGTATGTATATATATACATATATA
The DNA here is from genome assembly GCA_902168425.1 of Peromyscus attwateri. Lineage (NCBI taxonomy): Eukaryota > Metazoa > Chordata > Mammalia > Rodentia > Cricetidae > Peromyscus > Peromyscus attwateri. Next base: position 14,155 of record CABHPP010168533.1, on the reverse strand, counting down.
TGTGTATATATATACATACATACATACACACATACATATATATATCTATATACTAATTTATTTGGGAAGTCTTGGACAGACTGATTGTGAGATGGAATTACTATCTGGGTTTTCCCCTAAATGAAACCACCTTATAAAAAGGAAGGAGAGGAATTGGATACCATACAGTTGCCACCACACCTGCCCCCAGAAAAGTTATAATACACTGGAACACCCACTGACCCACCTGGAAAAGTTACAGGCATTGGGTAAAGACTCTGCTATTTATCCCCCAATGGGGACTCACTGGGTGCTTGAAGAGTGCCACCTTCTTATGGAGGGTTGGCAGCAGCACAGGTCCCAACACTTGGCACCTTTCGGCAACATCTGGAGTGTAACAGACTTGAGAGTGTTTAAAACCATGTTCTTTTTGGTTCACAAGCTAGCCAAGAAGACATTATCTAGTAACCCTTTGTCTTAGGGTTTCTGTTGCTGTGCAGAGACGCCATGACCACAGCAACTCTTATAAAGGAAAGCATTTAATTGGGGCTGGCTTACAGTTCAGAGGTTTGGTCCATTATCATCATGGCAGGGAGCATGGTGGCGTGCAGGCAGACATGGTGCTGGAGAGGTAGCTGAGAGTCCTACATCTGGATCGGTAGGCAGCAGGAAGAGAGAATGAGCCACTAGTCCTGGCTTGAGCCCCTGAAACCTCAAAGCCCAACCTCAGTGACACACTTCCTCCAATAAGATCATGCCTACTCCATCAAGGCCACACCTCCTAATAGTGTCGTTCCCTGGTGACCAAGCATTCAAATCATGAGTCTATGGGACCATTCCTATTCAAACCACCATGTTGTTTTAGGGCTGTGGCCCCTCCACCCCCATCCTGATGTCTGAGGGCTCTTCCCCAGCTACCTGTGCCTTTTCCCTATATGAGAGAGGGTTTCTTTAGTAGAACGTCGCCCTCTCAACAATGCTGTCCTTGGACATCTTATTGGACACCCCACCTCCTGAACTCTGTGAACCCTTCTTGTGGTGTGTAGCTGGAGTTTTCTCTCCGGGTCCCGCCAAGCCCCGGCATTCCGACAGCCCACTTATAAAATAAACACACAGACGCTTATATTATTTATAAACTGTATGACTGTGGCAGGCTTCTTGCTAACTGTTCTTATATCTTAAATTAACCCATTTCTATAAATCTATACCTTGCCACGTGGCTCGTGGCTTACCGGCATCTTCACATGCTGCTTGTCATGGTGGCGGCTGGCAGTGTCTCCCTCCGCCTTCCTGTTCTCTCAGTTATCCTGTTAGTCCCGCCTATACTTCCTGCCTGGCTACTGGCCAATCAGTGTTTTATTTATTGACCAATCAGAGCAACACATTTGACATACAGACCATCCCACAGCCGTGGTGGCTCATTTTACTTATTGACCATGGTTATTCGCCTCACTGACTAGAATATGAGTGTCACAACTTGGGGTTATGTTTGCTGGATGGCAGTGCCTTGCTCCTGCCGGGCAAGTGTTCTACCGCTGAGCTGCACGCACAGGCTGATCAGAGGGTTTTGTTTCATTTACCTCCTGCTGTTCTAACACCCAAAACAATGTCAGTGAATAGCAGACATTTGATAAGTGTGTGAGTGAGTGAAAAAACCCATGGCATCTGGTGAGGTCTTCAGAGTCTCCCAAATTAAGAAGTAGTGAAATGATTCTATTTTCTGTTTAATCTTCTGGTTCCTTGTTTGCTTGTTTTGTTCTATTTTATTTGGAGACAGAGTCTTTGTGTGGAGCCTTAAACTTGTCTGGGGTCATGGTGTGCACCGCAGGACTTGGCTCCTATCTGTCCTTAAATGGCTTTTGTTGGCATTTCCACTGTTCAGCAAGTATACAAGCTTACTAAGAGCCGGGCACTGTGCAAGATATGGAGGACTGCAGTCTGGAGCAAGGTGAACCTGGTACTAGAGTGTGGGTGGGCATAGGGGAAGGCTTAAAAATAAATATTAGGTCCACCAGAAAGGTGGAATTCAGATTTATTAACAATTACCATTATATTCAGACTTAAGATGAGCTCCATGGAAAGGCATGGGGCAGATGTAATCATAATCTGAGGGCTGGGTGTGTGTCCTCTTGGAGCCCAGCCAAGGCGCAAGACACAGTGTGTGCCTTTCATCAGCTTTGAGAGATTGACATTCTCTGTCACGTACAGGTTTCTAGTCCATCGTCAGTAATAATTATGCTAAGTATCCAGAAAAAGAAGAAGAGCTGGGCTGCTGCAGAGATTTGATGACAGTTTTTTCCTAGTTGCCCTCAGAGAAAAGCTGATGTGAGTTTTATATGCCTGAGTGTTTTGTATTGTAATGAATTGGGGATTGTGGCACTGTCCTGAAGCCCGCAGGCTGAAGGAATTATTATTATTATTATTGTTATTGTTATTATTATTATTATTATTATTATTATTATTATTACTATTTTGAGACAGAGTCTTGCTATGTAGTACCAACTTGCCACGTAGACCAGACTGGCCTCAAACTTTCAGTGATCCACCTGCTTCTACCTCTCAAGTGCTGGGATTAAAGGCGTGTGCCACCATGCCTGGCGGGATTGTTTTATAGTTCATAAGGTTCGTGTGTGTGTGTGTGTGTGTGTGTGTGTGTGTGTGTGTGTGTGTCTGTCAGAGGTTGACCTCAGATGTCCTCACTTGCTTCTCCACGTTATTTTCTGAGACAGGGTCTCTCACTCTCAGTGATTCAGTCAGAGTTGCTGGCCACCGAGCCCCATCCAGCCTCCTGTCTCTGCCTTCCCAGGGCTGGGATTACAGGCATTGGGTGCTGCCCCTGGCTCTGTGTCAGAGCTGGAGGCTGACTGCAGGTTCTCATGCTTACGTGGCAAGCACTTGACCGACTGCGCCATCTCCCCCTTCCTCTTCATCTTGTCAGTTGAGACAGGGTCTCACATTCGCTAGGTAGCCCAGGCTGCCCTTGCAATCGTGGCAATTTGCTCGCTTTCACTTCCAGTATCCTAGGGTGACAGGTGTGAGCCGTGCCCAGGTGTCAGAAACACGACTGAAGAAATATGATTAACTGAAAAGTCGGAGCATCATGGGAAATTAGCTACAATCAAGTAGCGGAGAAGCCAGCTGCCATTGAATTGTTTTGAAAATTTATCTTTCCTTGCTAGAAGTTTTATTTATGGTTTAAGAAGGAAAACATAGATTCAAAACTACCCACTCAGCCCTAGAGAAAGTGTTTGGTAAGTATTAGGTTTAGAGTGAAAGCTTTTAACAATCTATTAAGATTGTCAACCAGGTGGTGGTGGCGCACGCCTTTAATCCCAGCACTTGGGAGGCAGAGGCAGGTGGATCTCAGTGAGTTCGAGGCCAGCCTGGTCTACAGAGTGAGTTCCAGGACAGGCACAAAGCTACACAGAGAAACCCTGTCTTGAAAAAAGAAAACCAAAAAAAAATATCTACCAATTTAAATTATATTTAATGTGTTCCATGGGAATTTTCACATCATATGGGTGTAAGAGGTAGTCCTCAGCCCAAGGTGGGTTTTGTCTACTAGGGGACATTTGCACTAGGTGGAGCACAGAGGATTTTTAGGGCTTTGTACATGTAAGGTGACATTGTAAGGTGGCTACACACCACTGTACATTGTCCAAACCCATGGGATGGGGTTACACATAGAATAACTATAGAACAAATCTCACCCCAGCTATGCGTCCCGAAAGAAACAGAAGTGTACCCCACATGTTCCCGACAGCATTATCCCACAGCCAAAGTGTGAACCTCAAGTGCAAATTATGGACTTTGGATGCTCATGGCATTTCCGTCATCAGTTGTACTGTGGTGGAGGGCGCCATTGATGGGTGGGGCATCTATGAGGGAGAACTCTCTCTGCAGCTTCTGCCATGATCCTCCATCTTCTTCTAAGAGTTAGGTCTAATGATGCCTTTGCGGTCTTGAGTTCACAAAAGTTGTGTGCTTATTGTTACAAGACCTGCTCGAGGTCAGGCCTGTCAAGATCTTGTCGTGGGTCAGGGGAGGGCTCTTGAGACCCAGTCCTTCTCTGAGAACCTAAGGCAGATAACAGTAGCAGAGGGAAGGCACGTCTGCAGTTCCCCCCTTGGTATCCATAGGCAGTTAACGTTCCCTGGGGGAGGGAGACATCTTCTTCAGTGGTATAACCACGGGCAAGGAGTCCACGTGCCTGTAAGTCTTGTAAACAAAGCCAAACAAACCCTAGTACAGGGGCTGGAGAGATGACGGCTCTGCATTTAGAGCACTTGCTGCGTGTGTTGGTTCGGTTAAAATGTCCCTCACAGTCTTAGACATTTGAATATTTGGTCCCCCAGTTGGGGGCACGGTTTGGGGAGGATTCGGAAGTGTGGCCTTGTTGGAGGAGGCATGTCACTCGAGGTGGGTTTCGAGAATTAAAAGACTCTCGTCATTTTGAGTCCCTTTTTACAGTTGGATTTTTTTCTTTGGGACACTAGCTCACAAATAATGACACAGAGACTTATTAATTATGAAAGCTTGGTCTTAGCTTAGGTTTGTTTCAACTAGCTCTTATAACTTAAACTAACCTATTTCTCTCTCTCTCTCTCTCTCTCTCTCTCTCTCTCTCTCTCTCTCTCTTTTTTTGTTTTTTGAGACAGAGTTTCTCTGTGTAGCTTTGGGCCTTTCCTGGATCTTGCTCGGTAGACCAGGCTGGCCTCGAACTCACAGAGATCTGCCTGGCTCTGCCTCCCAAGTGCTGGGATTAAAGGCGTGCGCCCGGCAAATAATTTCTTTTTATTTTATGTGCATTGGTGTTCTGCCTGTATGCATGTCTGTGTGAGGGTGTCAGATCTTGTAGTTACAGACAGCTGTTAGCTGCCATGTGGGTGCTGGGAATTGAACTCATGACCTCTGGAAGAGCAGTCACTGAGCCATCTCTCCAGTCCCCCCTCCCCCATTTCTCTTAATCTATGATCTGTCACATACTGCCCATCCTGCTTCCTCCGTGTCTCCTTGCAACTTTCTCATGTGCCTAGATTCCTCCTCCTATTTCCTCTCTCTGCCCAGAAGTCCCGCCTATACCTCCTGCCTAGCTATTGACCATTTAGCTTTTTATTACACCAATCACAGCAGTACACTTTCACACAGCATACAAATATCCCACAGCACCTGTTTCATGCTTATTATTGAAGATGTGTTCTCTCAGCTTCCTGTTCTGGCGGCCAGGCCTCCCAGCAATGATGGACCCTTTTCCCCCCAGAACCATAAGCTCAAATAACCTCTTTCTATAAATTATCGCTCATCATGGTGTTTAATCACAGCCTTAGAAAAGTGACTAATGCACTGCTTTTGCCAAAAAACATGGAATGTTAGGAACCAAACTCCAGTCTTCTGCAAGAATGCACTCAACTGTTGCAACTAGTATTGCATGCATGTGGTGTACACACATAGACACAGGAAAAAAACCCATACACATCAAACTAAAAAAATCTTTAAAAATTACTAAAACATAATCATCAAAAATAAATATGTAAATAAAATAAAAACAAGTTATCAGGAGCCTCTGTCAAACAGCAACAATTACAAAAACTCCAACAAACTAAGCAAACAAAGAACCCATGAGGGACTGGAGAGTTGGCTCTGTGGATAAAACATTCTCTTGCAGAGGACCTAAGTTTGGTTTCCAGCAAAGAAAGCAGCTGGGTCACCGGGTGGTGGTGGCGCACGCCTTTAATCCCAGCACTCCGGAGGCAGAGCCAGGCGGCTCTTTGTGAGTTCGAAGCCAGCCTGGGCTACAGAGCGAGATCCAGGAAAGGCACAAAGCTACACAGAGAAACCCTGTCTCGAAAAACAAAACAAAACAAAACAAAACAACAACAACAACAACAAAAAGAAAGCAGCTGGGTCACAACCACCTTTAACGCAAGCTCCAGGGCATCCATCGCCTTCTTTTGAACTGTGTGCACCTGCATTCACATGTATACACACACACACACACACACATATACACACACACACTCTCCTTTTGAGACAGGATCTCATGTAGTTCAGACTGGTCTCAAACCTGCTATGTAGACCAGGCTGGTCTTGAACTCCTGATCCTCCTGCCTTCTCCTCCTGAGTGCTGGGATTAAGTGCCTGTGCCACTGTGCCTGTTTTGTATGTCTATCTGTATATGAGGCACCCATCATGAATCTATGACATATTTATGTTAAAGCTCGCCCTTTAATCAAGCTGAGACCAGCCTAGCACTTTCCAGTTTCCTTCTCTTTTCGCCCCTCCCCACCACATACACCTTTTTCTGTTTCAGAGAAACACCACGCATCCTTGGCTGTCCTAGAACTTGCTTTGTAGACCAGGCTGGCCTTGAACCCACAGAGCTCCAACTGCCTCTGCTTCCAAAGTGCTGGGATTGAAGGTGTTGCACCACCACTCCTGGCACCTTTTAATGTGCTGCCGAAGGTCAAACTCAGAACCTGGCACATATTTGATCAGCACTGACTGCACCACTGAACTGTAGTCTCAACTCCTGGTTTCTTCCTGTTCAATTTCCTGACCATCACCTTCTGTAAATTTCACCGTGGCAGATCCCAGGATAGAGGCTAGGAAGCTGAAAGTATGTAGGTAATTTTTTTTTTTCTAGACAGGGTTTCTTTGTGTAGTTTTGGTGCCTGTCCTGGAACTTGCTCTGTAGACCAGGCTGGCCTCGAACTCACAGAGATCCGCCTGGCTCTGCATCCCGAGTGCTGGGATTAAAGATGTGCACCACCACTGCCCGGCTGTAGGTAATTTTTTGACTGAGCCAGCTTGAGAGGGGGTTCTCTCTACAGAGGATTCTCCATAATAAAGATTGATGATGAAGCCAGATTGCCAGTGTACTAAGTTATGGTGAGTCTGGGATGGGGGCGAGCTTAGCCTGTACAGACTCCCTTAGTTGAGTCTTCAGCATGGCACATACAGAAAGCTTGCAATATATCCTGCTATTTTGTTAGCAGCACGTCCACTCTCTTGGCTTGTGGTTCCTCGGGATGGCTGCGCATTACACACACATTGGAGTCACTTCGGGGGCTTTTAAAATACCCCAAATCTGGAACAGTGAAGGGAGACTGGAAGTGGGTAAGGTCCATGCATTTGTATTCTTTTTGTTTTACATTTTACATTTTATTTGCATTTGTGTGTGAGTGCAAGCCCACACAGGAGAGCATGGCATGGCATGCACATAGAGATCAGAGGACAGTTGGTGAGAACTGGTTCTCTCATTCCACCATGTGGGTCCCAAGGATTGAACTCAGTTAGTTCATCAAGCTTGGCTGCAGACACCTTTACCAGCTTAGCTATTGGGGGATTTATTAAGGCAACTCCACGTACTTAAAAGGAGGTTTATTTTGGGGTAACTTACAGCCAGTAAAGGGGTTGGTTACAGGATCTGGGAGAGTTGAGGTGCAGTCCAGTGGGTCTTCTGGAGAACTCTGCTCCATCTACCATCCAGCATCCAGGATCACGAGGAACCCAGAGAGCCTGCACGTCTGGATCCCGGGTCTTAAGGGCTCCCGAATCAGACCCGCCCCAGGGGCAGGTCATAGGAAGGTGTGGCAGTTACCAGAAGCCTCACTAGGAGTAGTACTTCCAGGTCAAAGGTGGAACAGCTACCCACTACACTCAGCCAGCTCACTGGCCCATGGGTTAGTAGTCTTTAAACCTCCTCTGGTGGTCCCAATGTGCATACCAATGCTTTAGGTATATCTATACGAGAAAGCCAAATAGTCATCCAAGAAGCATGGTGTTAGAGTCTGTCTTTCAGACTGAACATACTCATAAATATCTGTTCTATGCTAGGTGCTGGGACAGACAAAAATAGAAGTCACTACAATTTGGTAGTTATAAACATGGGCTTTAGAGCAGCACAGTGGTGGTGCACGCCTTCAGTTCCAGCACTCAGGAGGCAGAGGCAGGTAGATCTCTGAGTTCAAGGCCAGCCTGGTCTACAAAGTGAGTTCCAGGACAGAGAAACCCTGGCTTCAAACAAACAAAGGACTTTAGAATGATAGAGCCCAGTTCAAATCCTAACCCCAGTGCTTACTAGTGTGTGACTTAATTTTCCTTCCTTCCTCCTCCTTTCTTTCTTTTCTTTTGAACCGGCTGTCTGCAGTTTCAGTGTGCAGTCAGGGTGGCTTTGAACTCCCCATCCTCTTGCCTTCCAAGTGCTGAGGTTGCAGTTACATGCTACCCCTGCTTTTGGCTGAATGTCTTTCTAAAAATTTGTTTTTTTAGGTGTGTGTGTGTGTGTGTGTGTGTGTGTAACTTGTGAGTGCAGGTGCCCGTGGAGGCCAGAAAAGGGCATTGGATACCCTAGAGCTAGAGTTACAGCCTGTTGTGAGTCATCTGACCTGGGTGCTGGGAACCAAACCCTGGTTCTTTGAAAGAACAGTGAATGCTCTTGATAGCTGAGCCATCTCTCCAACCTCTGAGGCTTAATTTCTTTTTATTTTTTTAAACATTTATTTTATTTTATTTTATTTATTTATTTTTGGTTTTTCAAGACAGGGTTTCTCTGTGTAGCTTTGCACCTTTCCTGGAACTCACTTGGTAGCCCAGACTGGCCTCGAACTCACAGAGATCTGCCTGGCTCTGCCTCCTGAGTGCTGGGATTAAAGGCGTGTGCCACCACTGCCCAGAGGCTTAATTTCTTAGCTTTTGAATAACTTTCTTGGTAAAGCTGAAGGACTATAATAATGTCTACTTGAGAGCCCGCTTCAGGGTTATGTTGGATGTTACAGTGTTCTTTAAATTTCAAAGAGAAATTTCAGCTTTATCTATGCAACACCTGTACTAGTATTTAAGAGGCACACACCTGTGAACCCAACATTTAAAAGTGGAGGCAGGAGCTTCAGAGCTAAAGGTCAACTTCTCTAACATAGTGGGTTTGGGTCTGGCCTGGGCTTTGTGAGAGTACACTTTTAAAAAAAATTAACTCTTGATGGGCTAGTACAGTTTTTCTGAACACACAGGAAAACAAATACTTGTCTGTTCATTTTTGAGAGAGGGTTTCTCTGTGTAGCCCTGGCTGTCCTGGAACTCACTATGTAGACCAGCCTGTCTTCAAACCAAAAGATCCACTTGCCTCTGTCTCCCAAGTGCTGGATTTAAAGATGTGCGCGCCATGCCCAGCTATTTTTAAATTATGTGGCTTTGTGTGGGTCTGTATGGAGGTACATGGGATGTGTGTGGATGCTGGGAGGTCAGAAGAGGGCGTTGGCTCTCCTGGAGCTGGAGTTACAGCTGATTGTGAACCACCACCTGACAGGGATGCTGGGGACCAGACTGAGTCTTCTGCAAGAGGACTGGGATCTTACCTGCTGAGCCACCTCTTCAGCCCGGCACAGAGGAAAATCTAAATGTATAACTAAGACAACAACTCTATATTCCCATCAGGTCACTGCCTTTCTCATGGTCCCTTGAAAAGTCTCCATTCCAACCCCAGGTGCCTCTTCTCCAGGCTTTACTGTCTCAATATTTTACACCTGTGATACAGTCAGCCCTGTGTGCGTGTGTGTACACGTGAGTGCAGGTACCCGCAGGGGCCAGAAGAGGTCATTTGATCCTTTGGAAACAGTTACAGGAAGTTGTGAGCGGTTTGGAGCAGGTGCTGGGAACCAAAGGAAGGCCCCCTGGAAGCGTGGCTGAGCCAACTCTCCAGCGGCGCTATTTTGTCAGGCAACATTATTTTGAACTTGCTTCCTTGTATGCGTTTCTCGGCCTCACAATTAATGTAGAGTAGCCATCCCTAGTAGTCCTGGAGCGCACAGAGCCTCAAAGTTAGCAAATACCAATCTCCTTTTTCAGAGATTGCCCCTTCATGGGCCAATTCACACTCTACCCCCGTGTGAATGTAAACAGCGCCGCCTCTTTACACACACCCAGCACGCCTTTCACTTTTCCCGATTGCTAACCCGGCTGGACACTTTCCAAACACCCAAGGTCACTGGGCTTTGTCATTTGGAGGAAAGGGCGATTTAATGATCTTGGCTTAAATTTACTTAAACATCTCACTTTCGTGCTGCGGGTCAACCCAGAGGTGCGACGAGGCAGTCAGGCTGCGCGGCGTTCACACTCAGCTGTACCGCAGAGCCCCCGGGTTACCCCAAGAAACCGGAGAGCCCACTTCAGGCCGGAGAGATGGCTCAGTTGAGTGCATTCTTGCAGAAGACTGGAGTTTGGTTCCTAACATCCCCATCAGGGGCAGGCAGTCCCGGTAGAGCGGCCAGGATCCCCGCAGGGACCCGGACTGCAAAGGACCGCGCTCCAGGATACGCAGGAGCCGCCCCACACTCCAAACACAGCATCCTGCGAACCGCCAATTTCAAACTTCCCAGCCCTGCCCCGCCCGAACGCCCTTGCCCTCTTCCTATTGGTCACCAGTCAAGGGAAGACAAGATCTGATTGGTTTTCTCATTTCACTTCCTCCAGCCCTCCAAGACCAGGGCGTCCTGGCGGAGACCCCCTGCTGTCCATCAGAGATGGCGAGCGCTGATTGGTTCGGGCACGGCTGGGACCCACCCACGCCGTTTCGCTCAAACGCTGGGGCGGGAGGCTCAGGGCTGAGCGCGGCGAGTGTAAGCTGGGGGTCTGTAGAATGTGAGTCCGGGTTGTGTGGTGTGTGTGTGTGGGGATGTCTGGGGTGTGTGGGGAGAGGGTCGGGAGGGGAGCCCCCTTTCCCAGGTCTCCCCGCCTGGCCCCGTCCATACTGATGCCCACTTTCCCTCCTGCGGTTGGGAGCCTCAGGATGGCCGGGGGCCCATGAGGGTCTGCTGGGGCTGCAGCCCGGGGTGTGCTGGGGTAGCCCCAGGGTCTGTGGGTTCAACTCTAGGTCTGTGAGTGCAGCTCCGGGGTTTGTGGGTGTAGCCCCAGGGTCTGTGGGCTCAGCCCTGGGTCTGTGGGTTCAACCCTGGGTCTGTGGGTGTAGCCCCTGGGTCTGTTGGTTCAATCCTGGGTCTGTGAGTGCAGCCTCCCCGGGGGTGGGGTGGGGTGGGGTCTATGAGTTCAATCCTCGGTCTGTTGGTGTAGCCCCGGGGTCTGTGGGTACAGCCCTGGGGTCTATGGGTTCAGCCCTGGGTCTGTGGGTTCAGCCTTGGGTCCATGGGTTCAGCCCTTGGTCTGTAGGTGAACCCCTGGGGTGTGCTGGGGGAAGCCTGGAGTCTGTGGAGGGGAGTCTGCGGCGTTCTGCCCCCGGCCCAGGGCTCCTTAGAGAGGACTGAGTCCCTGTAGCCCCTGCCTCCTGTAAGCCTTACCTGTGTTGTTCTTGCCCATGACACTTCCCATTACCTGTGTGGTCTTAACTCACTCACTTAACCTCTCTGTTCCAGTGTCTTCATTTTCCTTGCCTAACCTGGCGCCTCCCTCTTGCGTCTTCCTCCCTCTTATAAGCCCTCGGGCTTTTCTGCCACGCTAGGCCAGGCGTCCTTCCTCAGGCCCATTGACCTCTGTACCCTCCAGGGACAGTGCACTTTTTTCCCAGATGATCTGCAGGGCTCTCTGGTCATCCCATTCGGGCCTCGGTTCACACATTCCATCTATTTAGACAGGGCTTTTATTTTGTAATTTATGAATATTACTTTATATACTTTAAACATTTTTGAAGTTAGCGTATGAGGTGTTCGATGTTTGTCAGGGGATCACTGGAGGGTCAGAACCGGCCGAATGAAAAGACAGATGGGGATTTGTTAGAGTGGCTTACAGGCTGTGGTCCGGCTAGTCCAACAGTGGCTGTTAGTTCTTTTAGAAATGATTAATCTCCCTGGGCGGCGGTGGTGGCACTCTCCTTTAATCCCAGCACTCGGGAGGCAGAGGCAGGCGGATCTCTGTGAGTTCGAGGCCAGCCTGGGCTACAGAGCGAGATCCAGGACAGGCACCAGAACTACACAGAGAAACCGTGTCTTGAAAAACAAAACAAAACAAAAAAAGATTTATGTCTATGAGTATTTTACCTGCGTGTGTGTATGCACCATTGCCTGTCTAGTGCTGTGGAGGCGGGAAGTGCCCTCATCCTGACGTCTTTAGGGAGATAGGGCCTTGCCAAGCCCTTCCTGCCCTAAATGTCGGTGCACACTTAACTTTCTCCAATGTCCTTCAGCGTCAGCAGAGAGATGTTGAAGTTCAAGTATGGAGTACGGAACCCATTGGATGCCAGTGCCTCCGACCCCATTGCTAGTCGGGCCTCCAGGCTAAATGCCTTCTTCCAGGTAAGAGGTTGTCTGCCAGCGGTGCGCATCCGCGACGGCTGTGGTCACCGCCTCTGATTGTATCATGTGTTGAGACTAATATTCTTGGGGGAATCCCGTTTGTTGTTGTCTTACATGATCTGACGGAGTTGGACAAAGGTGCCACTGTGCAGATGGTTCCCTGGCTGGACCTGCCCTTGGGACATCTCACGGTTTCCCACACTTCACAGCTCTAAACCTTGTCCCTCTAAAGTTAAAGGAAGAAAAGGGACGAAGGGACTTTTTAAAACCCAAATTACTTCTGGTGCATGTGTGCATGCTGCGTGCGTGTGTCTGTCTGTCTGTGTTGTGTCTTTCTGTCTGGGTACCCAGAGAGAGGCCAGCAACAGGTTTCAGACCCCCTGACGCTGGAGTTAACGGTGTTTGTGAGCTGCCTGAGGGGGATGCCGGGGTCCATACTCTGGTCCTTGGATAGCGTAGTGAACAAGCACTCTAACCACTGAGCCATCTCTTCGGCCCCAGTGTAGACATAAACTTTGTTCATACAAGGGACGTCTGCTCCTTTTTTTTTTTTTTTTTTTTTTTTTTTGGTTTTTCGAGACAGGGTTTCTCTGTGTAGCTTTGCGCCTTTCCTGGAGCTCACTTGGTAGCCCAGGCTGGCCTCGAACTCACAGAGATCCGCCTGGCTCTGCCTCCCGAGTGCTGGGATTAAAGGCGTGCGCCACCACTGCCCGGCCTGCTCTTTTTTTTTTTTAAAGACAAATTCTTTTTATTATGTAGCTCTGGCTGTCCTGCAACTCACTAATATGCACCAGGCTGGCCTCGAACTCACAGAGATCCATGTGCCTGTGTCTCCTGAGTGTTGCGATTAAAGGTGTGTGTCACCACACTTGGTGGCTGACTGTCTGTTCTTTAGATTAAATACTACACCTGTGTAACCACGTCCCTCCTGAGAACTAACATTTCCTTCATCCTATAAGGACGGATGAAATTATTTCTGAGCAGTTTTCTTTTTCCGAGACAGGGTTTCTCTGTGTAGCTTTGGTGCCTGTCCTGGATCTCACTCTGTAGTCCAGGCTGGCCTCGAACTCACAGAGATCCGCCTGCCTCTGCCTCCCGAGTGCTGGGATTAAAGGCGTGCGCCACCACCGCCTGGCTCTGAGCAGTTTTCTAATTCTTTTGTTTCTGGTGTATGTGGATCACTGGTGCAATAGGATCCTTGCTTGACTTGTATATTCACAAGTCAAGAGGACAAATAGAGAGTGAACAGTTAAGACTGACATTGGAAAACCATGGTCCAACACGTGTTAGTTGTGTGGCTTTGGGTAAATTAATCATGTCTTCTTGGAATCTGCTTTTTATTTTTGATTTATTTATTTACTTATCTTTTTGCAACAGGGTCTTGCTATGGAGCACAGGTTAGCCTCAACTCTGTGTGTGTGCATGTTCTTGTGTGTTTGTGCTCATACATCATACACCAAGGGACTGGAGTGGAGGACCAAGGATAGACTTTGGTGTCTTGTCTGCATCTTGTGGTTTTGTTTTTTTTTTTTTGACCGAGTTCTCTCTTGTCCACTGCTGTGGTTTCCAGACTAAGTGTCTCCTGAACTTCTGATTCTATAGGCTCAGTCTCCCATTCCCTACGGGGACATTTATGATTAAAGCTGCTTGGGCTACTGTATCTGGCTTTTAGGTGGGGTCTGGATGTCCAAACTCAGGTTATCAGGCTTGTCTAAAAATCCTTTTAACTGTCTTCTGAGCCACCTCCTCCCTGTTTTAAAAACAGGGTCTCACTATGTAGCCCAGGCTGGCCTGGCCTAGAACTCCTATACCCCAGGTTGGCCTCTGACTCACGACCCTCCTGCCTTCATTTCCCTGTGCTGGAGTTACAAGGATGTACCGCCGTGCCTAGTTCTTATCTTCACCTTGGCCTTCTGAATTCCGTGGTGACACACGTG
>CABHPP010168530.1:0-21723 GCA_902168425.1 Peromyscus attwateri | reverse complement strand
CTCTCTCTCTCTCTCTCTCTCTCTCTCTCTCTCTCTCTCTCTCTCTGTGTGTGTGTGTGTGTGTGTGTGTGTCTGCTTCATAACTGCCAGGCTCGCCTCACAATCCTACCACCATGCCTTCACACCACGAAGGACTCATCTCTTCGGGTATGTAAACAAGGATAAACTCTTTCCTTCCTAACTTGCTCTGTGATCACAGTAACATTTCATCACAGCAACAGAAGAGTAGCCAGTGCACCACATGAACCTGTCAGCCTGCGATTAATCCCTAGAACCCACAGAGGGAGAAAAGGAACAACTCCTTAAAATTGTCCTCTGACCTCTAGATGCACCCTGTTGTGTGTACACTCACACAACACACACACACACACACACACACACACACACAGGGGCTGGGGATGCAGCTCAGCTGCTTGTGCAGGCATATCACGCACTATGTCCTGGGGGGGGGGTGTCCCAGCCCTCAAACCACAGCAATAAGAACAAACTCATTGCTCTTCACAACATCACTGTGCCCCATGGCCGACGGGCAGTGGGTGCGTGGGAAACCTTTCTTAGAGACGGAAGGTTCCTGCTAGCAGGGAGCCATTGCGTTGTGGCATGGCTGAGCATGTGCCACAGAACTGAGGGGCTCTGAACTCACGCTCTCAGCGGATCTAAAAACTTGAGTTTTTCCCCCAAAGAACTTTATTCTCAGTATCCCAGTCTCTGCCCCACCTTCCTCCTAAACCCTAAGGTTGGTGGATTTTTAAATTGTATTTCATTTCCCTCCCAACTTCATTGAGTCCTAAATTGCATGCAATACAATGAAACATGGTGGGGACATATTTAGGTAAGTGTCTGCTTAGATACATTGTTTTTTGTTTTTATAACAATTTTTTTATTTTATTTTTTATGATTTATTTATTTATTACATATACAGTGTTCTGTCTGCATATATGCCTGTATGCCAGAAGAGGGCGCCAGATCTCATTATAGATGGTTATGTACCACCATGTGGTTGCTGGGAATTGAACTCAGGACCTCTGGTAGAACAGCCAGTGCTCTTAACCTCTGAGCCATCTCTCCAGCCCTAGATACATTGTTTTTAAGACTGAGTCTTGCTATGTTGGCTGGCTCCCACTCTCAAGTCTCTGCCTCAGCTTCCTGTGAGCAACAATTATAGGCAGACATCACCACACCTGGTCATTTAGACATAATTTACAAAGATATATACCCGGAGCTATTCCTCCGTGGGTAAGAGCATAGCTTTACAGAGGACTGGAGTTCTGTTCCCAGCATGTCAGGTGGCTAAGGAATGGTATCTTATGGTTCCAGGGCATCAGACACCCTCTTCTGGTCTCTTTGGGCACTACACTCATGTGCACATAAAACCACTCTGACACACACAAAAATACACATAATTGTTTCAAAAAATTAAATTTAGAACAGTCATAACTTAGAAAATAGAAACATTCTCACTAACCCCCAATTGTCCCCTCACACCTCTTAACCTATGAATGTTCCTTATTTTCATTCTCACCCTCCACTGCTTTTATTTTTTCCCTCTTGAAAGCGTCATACACATCCATTTGTACAGCACGCACCCTTTTATAGCTGGGTTCTTTCGCTCAGCATGATATCTCAAGCACTGTAGACGAATTTCTAAGTGGTTTATTAAATCAAAAACACAGAGCCAAATATAGGGGTGAAAGCCTTAGAGATCAGGGAAACAGGAATAGCCACCAGCCAACCTTACCTCATCAGTTCTGCAGCTTCCTGTCTACCCAGGCTTTTATTGCCTTGCTGTTCTGCCATCTCATTGGCTCTTAGCCCGGCTACCTCACTTCCTTGTTACTGCCTGTCAGTACAGACCTCCAGGTCTCTATGGTTGGTACTGGGATTAAAGAGGTGTGTCACCACACTTGGCTCTGTTCCCTAGGATGGCCT
This sequence comes from Peromyscus attwateri, assembly GCA_902168425.1. NCBI lineage: Eukaryota > Metazoa > Chordata > Mammalia > Rodentia > Cricetidae > Peromyscus > Peromyscus attwateri. The sequence goes on along the minus strand of CABHPP010168530.1, from coordinate 19,794 downwards.
TGAACACACTGAGACCTTGCCTGCTAAGTGATCGGATTAAGGGCATGTGCTACCACTGCCTGACTTTTGTGTTTACTTAAAATGACTTGCTCTTTCCTCTGATCTCCAGGCAAACTTTATTTATTAACATACAAATAAAAGATAACCACAAAGCATCATATATGTTGTTGCTTACATCAGCTGTGAATTTCTCACCACTGAGTAGACTCCTACTTCAAGGACGGACCCCCAGTGAGTTCATCTAGCTCTTTCATGTCTACGTTAATTTGAGATGAAAAGGAATCCCCTGTCTGCCGTCTGTGCGGCTTTAATGCCTGTATCTATCGTTCGGTTTTCACTGTGTGAGCCCCGATCCTTTCTCGTTCATCTTATTTATCAGACGTTGGTGGTGTGTGGTGGCGGGGGTGCACTCGTTTCTCCTTCGTTTTAGCTGTGAAATGGAAAGTTATTGATTGTTATTGTCTGTGCTTTCATCTTCTATTTGATGATCTCTCAGGAGTCTTGTTGGTTTTTAATAATTTTCCGGTGTGTCTCTTGGAGTTTTTTCATCTTGTGGTTCCATCCGCTGTAAATAACGATTTAGTTCCTTTTTAATTATTTCTCCAGTATCTGAGGAAAATGGAAAGAATATAGTTGGGGTGTAGGGCTGGGAAGACACCAAGGGGGGATTGAATGTGGTCACCTGAACTCTGTTGTGGGTGGGTTTTATTTTTCTCTTTGCCCTTTGAGGGCTCGCCACCCAGCTCCCAAATAAATACACAGAATCTTCTTACTTATGAATGCCTGGCCTTAGCTTGGCTTGTTTCTAGCCAGCTTTTCTTAAATTATCCCGTCTATCTTTTTGCCTCTGGGCTTTTACCTTTCTCTGTTTCTGTATACCTTTTCTTTCCTTCTTATTCTGTGTCTCACTGTGTGGCTGGGTGGCTGGCCCCTGACATCCTCCTTTTCTTCTTTCCTCATTCCTTGATCTTCTCTTCCCAGATTTCTCCTCTTATTTATTCTCTCTTCCTGCCAGCCACACCTATCCTTTCTCCTGTCTTGCTATTTACTGTTCAGCTCTTTATTAGACCAATCAGGTGTTTTACACAGGCAAAGTAACACAGCTTCACAGAGTTAAACAAATGCAACATAAAAGAATGCAACATATCTTTGCATCATTAAACAAATGTTCCACAGCATAAACAAATGTAACACATCTTCAACTAATATTTCACAGTAGAACTAACTCCTTGTATGGGAGACATGAATGAAGACAGTGGGCATCTTGGAATCGACCTGGGGTGTGAGTTGAAGGTCAAGTCCAACAGGGACCCATATCCTAGTTCAGAAAATTGCATAGAGTATGGTTCCCCCTCAAATAGCCCCTGCCACAAACATCAGAGTAACTTTGAATGGAGGGGGACCACCATTTAAACAGCAGACCCCTGGGAGGTAGTTCTTCCTCCCTACTCTGAAGCTAGCCCTGAGTGCAGTCTGTTGGGTGTTCTTTGTTTTTATTTTTTGAGATAGCATCTCTCTATGTCGCCCTGGCTGTCCTGGAACTCTCTATGAAGCCCAGGCTAGCTTCAAACTCAGAGGTTCACCTGACCTTGCCTCTAGAGTGCTGGGATTGAAGGTGGACACCACTAGACATAGTTTGGAATTTTTTTAAAGACAGGGTTTCATGCAGCCCAAGTTGGCCTTGAATTCATTGTACAGCCTAGGATTACCTTGAATTTCTTACCGTCCTGCCTCTACCTCCAGGGTGCTGGGCCTACAGGCATGAACTACCATGCCTGTTTTGTGGGGAACTGGTACTCAAACCCAGAGAACTACATTCCCTTACTTTCAAGATGTCTTTTAAGAGTAGAAAGGGAAATTCAATAGGTATTGGTTGACCGAGGTAATTGTAGGAAAATAAAATAATTTCTTGGGTAGAATGTCTATTAAACTTGTTCTGTTTACATCACTCGTGCCTCTATTCCTATTTTAGAAAGGGAGCCATTTTGAGGACACTGGAGAAGTCCTTGCCATTTGAGGTGAAAAACCTACCTGTATATTTGTGCGCTAGACGCAAACCTGGTCTTTCGTAGCTCCAGACAGATGGATGACGAGGTAAATAAACTATATGCCAAGCACCCAATCAAGACCTGTACAGGGGGAGATGGGGCTGCCCCTGCAGCTACTCGTTCAGGCCACTAGATAGCGCTTCAGCTTCGGTGAGGCAAAACACAAAGCCAAGCGATGGGACGTCAGGAGGTCTGGCTAGAAGGAGCGCAGTGGCTGGAGAAGTATAGGTGTACATTACACAGCGTGGGATGAGTGTGATCCAGAGAAATCCCTACATTTCAAAAGAAAAAAAAAGGTTATTACTAAGCAAGGATGTTAAAAATACACAAGGGGGTGGCAAATACCGAAAAGAAAGACTTTTAAACGTTTGCAAACGAAACAAGTGGGCACAAGGAGCTACCATTTCACACCCCGTGAGAATGGCTGCTAGATATTTTAAAATATGGAGGGTAAGTAATGTCGGTGAGGGTGTGGAGACAGCTGGAGCCTTGGCTTCCTCTGCTGGTAATTTCGAAAGGTGGGGCCACTGTGAAAAACGGTTTGTGGTTCCTCAACGTGTGAAACACAGATTTAGTGTAAGATCCAGCAATTCCATTCCTAGTCACAAACCCAAAAGAACTGGAAGCTGGGCCAGGTGTGGTGGTGCGTGTCTTTAATCCCAGCACTTGGGGGCAGAGGTAGGAGGATCTCAGGGCATTCGAGGCTAGCCTGGTCTACAGAGAGTTCCAGGAGAGCTGGAACTACCTAGAGAGGGTGCCTCAAACAACCACAGAATGGGAGTAGAGAGTCAAACAGACACTTGGACACCAGTGCTCTTTCTGAAGGTGGAGACGGGGCTGGGAAGACGGCTCAGTGCTCAAGAGGGCCTCCTGCTCTTCCAGAGGACCAGGGTTCGGTTCCCAGCACCATGTCGAAAGGTCACAACCGCCTGTAACTCCAGCTCCCCCGGGGAGCCCATGCCCTCTTCTGGCCTCTATGACCACCACACATCTGTGTGTGTGTGTGTGTGTGAGAGAGAGAGAGAGAGAGAGAGAGAGAGAGAGAGAGACAGAGAGAGAGACAGAGAGAGAGACAGAGAGAGAGACAGAGAGAGACAGAGACAGAGAGAGACAGAGAGAAATATTTAGAAAGAAAATCCCCAAAGGTGGAAACATCACAACTATCAATCACCAGCAGCACAGATTTTAAAAATGTGATATTGGGCCATGTATAATGGTGCACATCTTTAATTCCAGCACTTGGGAGACAGAGACAGATGGAGCTCCGTGAGTTTGAGGCCAGCTTGGTCTACAAAGTGAGTTCCCAGCCAGTCATCAATACATAGTCAGACCCTGTCTCAAACAAATAAACAAACAAATCAAAAAGCAAAAGGTGGTATTGGGCCAGCAAGATGGCTGGTCAGATAAAGGCACTTGCCACCAAGCATGATAACCTGAGTTGGCCCCCCACCCACGCGGTGGAGGAGAGAGCTGATGCCCGCAAGTTGTGCTGTGACCTCCACACAGGCATACAGACATCTCATGACATGGGTTCACAAGCAAACACACACACACACACACACACACACACACACACACACACATACACAACGATAATAAAAATACTTTTAACATGGTATACGTACCATGGAATATTTTTTATGACATGGAATGAAGCTCTCATACAACAAGGATAAAATATAAAATCAAGCTGAATAAAATAATCCAGACACAACAGGATCGATGCTGTGTGGAACTGAAGTTCCAAATGCTTTGAAGTTGGCCTCTGGGTGTGATGGCACACACTTACAATCCTCGAAGAGGTTCTGGAATTGTTGGGCCAGAATGCCTGGGCTACATGAGGCCTCAATCTTAAAAAAAAAAAAAGGAATGTGCTCAGTGGTAGAGCAGAGCATGTACCCAGCATGTATGAGGTCCTGGGTTCAGTCGCCGGCATTCTTTGCCTCCTAACGCCTGTCATAACACAAAAATGACTCTTAAAACGTGAAGACTCAAACTTAACAGCAATTTATCATCTACCTGGTCGCCAAAAACAGCATTTTGGTTTTTGTTTTGAGACAGAGCCTTGAACTCACCGTATAGTTGAGGATGACCTTGAACTCCTGATTCTCCTGCGTCCCACCCCGTAGTGCTGGGATTACCCTCAGGCTCACCATCCTGCCAGGTTTATTCAGGGCTGAGGATCAACCCAGACCTTCAAGAATGCTAAGCAAGTATTCCATCAACAGAATTACACCCTCAGACCCATCTACCCAGGCTGGCTTTGACCTCATGGTAATCCTCCTGCCTCAGCATACCAAGTGTTTTGAATACCAGGTATGAGGTGATACCCTCTGCTAAAGACAAGATATTTTAACAGCACCACATTGTGTCAGAAAAGGTGACTAGTGGCATCATTGCACATTTCTAGGACTGTGATACAGTGTGGCAACTTAATTAGCCTATCAAACTACTCTAAGCAGGTCCTTCGACTGGACACAATAACTTCTGGAAATTTAACCTAGAGATGAACTTGTAGGGGGGAAATGGTATATTCAAAGGCTGTTCTTTGCAGCACTGCTTGACCAAACAGTCCATTAGAGACAGCCTTAAGATTGCATCATTTAGAGACTTATTAAATCTGCAGCAGCCATTCAGTGGAAGACTATACTGCCATACAAAATGACACGGGGGTTATTTATGTGATAATATGATTACTATCTCTCCATTCTCCCTTTTTGTTGTTGGTTTTTTGAGACAGGGTTTCTCTGTGTAGCTTTGGCTGTCCTGGAACTTGCTCTGTAGACCCGGGGGGGGGGGGGGGGGGCCTCGAACTCAGAGATCCACCTGCCTCTGCCTCCCAAGTGCTGGGACTAAAGGTATGCGCCACCTCCTGGCTCATAGTCTTTTCTATTACATTTTAATTGATTTCTTTGTGTACGGGAAGGTGCACACATACTCCAGAGCGCATGTGTGGAAGTCACAGGGTCACTTGTGGGAAGCTGTTCACTTCTTCCACCATATACCTTCCCAGGCTCAAACTCAGGTCGTTGGGCTTGGTGGCCGTGTAGAGCCAACTCACTAGTCACCTGAGTGGGGTTTTGGAGGAAACATTGGATCGTGAGGGTTTATCTTCGTGAATGGATTAACCCATTGATGGATTCAACACGTGAGTAGTCTGTTGGGAGGTGGTGGCACTGTGGAAGTTGGGGCCTAACTAAGGAGAGTGGGTCATTGGGAGCATCCTCTAAAAAGACATACCTTGTCCCTGGCCTCTTCCTGTGACTGTCCCTGCTTCCTGGCCACAATGAGGCTAGCTTACTCTGCCACCATGATACTCTGACTTGCTTCAGGCCCACAGCAATGGGTCCAGCCACCTGTGGACCAGAACCTCTGAAATCACATGCTCCAATACATCTTTCTTTCTCATTGGATTAGACTCTTTGAGGTATTTGTCACAGTGATAGAAAAATGACTGAGACATAGGTCCCTCAAAGAGGTCTCTGGCTGAGTCTCTGGAATATATCTATATCTATGTGTGTGTGTATATATATATATATATGTATGTATATATATACACATATATATGTGTATATATATACATACATACATACATACATACACACATACATATATATATCTATATACTAATTTATTTGGGAAGTCTTGGACAGACTGATTGTGAGATGGAATTACTATCTGGGTTTTCCCCTAAATGAAACCACCTTATAAAAAGGAAGGAGAGGAATTGGATACCATACAGTTGCCACCACACCTGCCCCCAGAAAAGTTATAATACACTGGAACACCCACTGACCCACCTGGAAAAGTTACAGGCATTGGGTAAAGACTCTGCTATTTATCCCCCAATGGGGACTCACTGGGTGCTTGAAGAGTGCCACCTTCTTATGGAGGGTTGGCAGCAGCACAGGTCCCAACACTTGGCACCTTTCGGCAACATCTGGAGTGTAACAGACTTGAGAGTGTTTAAAACCATGTTCTTTTTGGTTCACAAGCTAGCCAAGAAGACATTGTCTAGTAACCCTTTGTCTTAGGGTTTCTGTTGCTGTGCAGAGACGCCATGACCACAGCAACTCTTATAAAGGAAAGCATTTAATTGGGGCTGGCTTACAGTTCAGAGGTTTGGTCCATTATCATCATGGCAGGGAGCATGGTGGCGTGCAGGCAGACAAGGTGCTGGAGAGGTAGCTGAGAGTCCTACATCTGGATCGGTAGGCAGCAGGAAGAGAGAATGAGCCACTAGTCCTGGCTTGAGCCCCTGAAACCTCAAAGCCCAACCTCAGTGACACACTTCCTCCAATAAGATCATGCCTACTCCATCAAGGCCACACCTCCTAATAGTGTCGTTCCCTGGTGACCAAGCATTCAAATCATGAGTCTATGGGACCATTCCTATTCAAACCACCATGTTGTTTTAGGGCTGTGGCCCCTCCACCCCCATCCTGATGTCTGAGGGCTCTTCCCCAGCTACCTGTGCCTTTTCCCTATATGAGAGAGGGTTTCTTTAGTAGAATGTCGCCCTCTCAACAATGCTGTCCTTGGACATCTTATTGGACACCCCACCTCCTGAACTCTGTGAACCCTTCTTGTGGTGTGTAGCTGGAGTTTTCTCTCCGGGTCCCGCCAAGCCCCGGCATTCCGACAGCCCACTTATAAAATAAACACACAGACGCTTATATTATTTATAAACTGTATGACTGTGGCAGGCTTCTTGCTAACTGTTCTTATATCTTAAATTAACCCATTTCTATAAATCTATACCTTGCCACGTGGCTCGTGGCTTACCGGCATCTTCACATGCTGCTTGTCATGGTGGCGGCTGGCAGTGTCTCCCTCCGCCTTCCTGTTCTCTCAGTTATCCTGTTAGTCCCGCCTATACTTCCTGCCTGGCTACTGGCCAATCAGTGTTTTATTTATTGACCAATCAGAGCAACACATTTGACATACAGACCATCCCACAGCCGTGGTGGCTCATTTTACTTATTGACCATGGTTATTCGCCTCACTGACTAGAATATGAGTGTCACAACTTGGGGTTATGTTTGCTGGATGGCAGTGCCTTGCTCCTGCCGGGCAAGTGTTCTACCGCTGAGCTGCACGCACAGGCTGATCAGAGGGTTTTGTTTCATTTACCTCCTGCTGTTCTAACACCCAAAACAATGTCAGTGAATAGCAGACATTTGATAAGTGTGTGAGTGAGTGAATAAACCCATGGCATCTGGTGAGGTCTTCATAGTCTCCCAACTTAAGAAGTAGTGAAATGATTCTATTTTCTGTTTAATCTTCTGGTTCCTTGTTTGCTTGTTTTGTTCTATTTTATTTGGAGACAGAGTCTTTGTGTGGAGCCTTAAACTTGTCTGGGGTCATGGTGTGCACCGCAGGGCTTGGCTCCTATCTGTCCTTAAATGGCTTTTGTTGGCATTTCCACTGTTCAGCAAGTATACAAGCTTACTAAGAGCCGGGCACTGTGCAAGATATGGGGGACTGCAGCCTGGAGCAAGGTGAACCTGGTACTAGAGTGTGGGTGGGCATAGGGGAAGGCTTAAAAATAAATATTAGGTCCACCAGAAAGGTGGAATTCAGATTTATTAACAATTACCATTATATTCAGACTTAACATGAGCTCCGCGGAAAGGCATGGGGCAGATGTAATCATAATCTGAGGGCTGGGTGTGTGTCCTCTTGGAGTTCAGCCAAGGCGCAAGACACAGTGTGTGCTTTTCATCAGCTTTGAGAGATTGACATTCTTTGTCACGTACAGGTTTCTAGTCCATCGTCAGTAATAATTATGCTAAGTATCCAGAAAAAGAAGAAGAGCTGGGCTGCTGCAGAGATTTGATGACAGTTTTTTCCTAGTTGCCCTCAGAGAAAAGCTGATGTGAGTTTTATATGCCTGAGTGTTTTGTATTGTAATGAATTGGGGATTGTGGCACTGTCCTGAAGCCCGCAGGCTGAAGGAATTATTATTATTATTATTGTTATTGTTATTATTATTATTATTATTATTATTATTATTATTACTATTTTGAGACAGAGTCTTGCTATGTAGTACCAACTTGCCACGTAGACCAGACTGGCCTCAAACTTTCAGTGATCCACCTGCTTCTACCTCTCAAGTGCTGGGATTAAAGGCGTGTGCCACCATGCCTGGCGGGATTGTTTTATAGTTCATAAGGTTCGTGTGTGTGTGTGTGTGTGTGTGTGTGTGTGTGTGTGTGTGTGTCTGTCAGAGGTTGACCTCAGATGTCCTCACTTGCTTCTCCACGTTATTTTCTGAGACAGGGTCTCTCACTCTCAGTGATTCAGTCAGAGTTGCTGGCCACCGAGCCCCAGCCAGCCTCCTGTCTCTGCCTTCCCAGGGCTGGGATTACAGGCATTGGGTGCTGCCCCTGGCTCTGTGTCAGAGCTGGAGGCTGACTGCAGGTTCTCATGCTTACGTGGCAAGCACTTGACCGACTGCGCCATCTCCCCCTTCCTCTTCATCTTGTCAGTTGAGACAGGGTCTCACATTCGCTAGGTAGCCCAGGCTGCCCTTGCAATCGTGGCAATTTGCTCGCTTTCACTTCCAGTATCCTAGGGTGACAGGTGTGAGCCGTGCCCAGGTGTCAGAAACACGACTGAAGAAATATGATTAACTGAAAAGTCGGAGCATCATGGGAAATTAGCTACAATCAAGTAGCGGAGAAGCCAGCTGCCATTGAATTGTTTTGAAAATTTATCTTTCCTTGCTAGAAGTTTTATTTATGGTTTAAGAAGGAAAACATAGATTCAAAACTACCCACTCAGCCCTAGAGAAAGTGTTTGGTAAGTATTAGGTTTAGAGTGAAAGCTTTTAACAATCTATTAAGATTGTCAACCAGGTGGTGGTGGCGCACGCCTTTAATCCCAGCACTTGGGAGGCAGAGGCAGGTGGATCTCAGTGAGTTCGAGGCCAGCCTGGTCTACAGAGTGAGTTCCAGGACAGGCACAAAGCTACACAGAGAAACCCTGTCTTAAAAAAAAAACCAAAAAAAAATCTACCAATTTAAATTATATTTAATGTGTTCCATGGGAATTTTCACATCATATGGGTGTAAGAGGTAGTCCTCAGCCCAAGGTGGGTTTTGTCTACTAGGGGACATTTGCACTAGGTGGAGCACAGAGGATTTTTAGGGCTTTGTACATGTAAGGTGACATTGTAAGGTGGCTACACACCACTGTACATTGTCCAAACCCATGGGATGGGGTTACACATAGAATAACTATAGAACAAATCTCACCCCAGCTATGCGTCCCGAAAGAAACAGAAGTGTACCCCACATGTTCCCGACAGCATTATCCCACAGCCAAAGTGTGAACCTCAAGTGCAAATTATGGACTTTGGATGCTCATGGCATTTCCGTCATCAGTTGTACTGTGGTGGAGGGCGCCATTGATGGGTGGGGCATCTATGAGGGAGAACTCTCTCTGCAGCTTCTGCCATGATCCTCCATCTTCTTCTAAGAGTTAGGTCTAATGATGCCTTTGCGGTCTTGAGTTCACAAAAGTTGTGTGCTTATTGTTACAAGACCTGCTCGAGGTCAGGCCTGTCAAGATCTTGTCGTGGGTCAGGGGAGGGCTCTTGAGACCCAGTCCTTCTCTGAGAACCTAAGGCAGATAACAGTAGCAGAGGGAAGGCACGTCTGCAGTTCCCCCCTTGGTATCCATAGGCAGTTAACGTTCCCTGGGGGAGGGAGACATCTTCTTCAGTGGTATAACCACGGGCAAGGAGTCCACGTGCCTGTAAGTCTTGTAAACAAAGCCAAACAAACCCTAGTACAGGGGCTGGAGAGATGACGGCTCTGCATTTAGAGCACTTGCTGCGTGTGTTGGTTCGGTTAAAATGTCCCTCACAGTCTTAGACATTTGAATATTTGGTCCCCCAGTTGGGGGCACGGTTTGGGGAGGATTCGGAAGTGTGGCCTTGTTGGAGGAGGCATGTCACTCGAGGTGGGTTTCGAGAATTAAAAGACTCTCGTCATTTTGAGTCCCTTTTTACAGTTGGATTTTTTTCTTTGGGACACTAGCTCACAAATAATGACACAGAGACTTATTAATTATGAAAGCTTGGTCTTAGCTTAGGTTTGTTTCAACTAGCTCTTATAACTTAAACTAACCTATTTCTCTCTCTCTCTCTCTCTCTCTCTCTCTCTCTCTCTCTCTCTCTCTTTTTTTGTTTTTTGAGACAGAGTTTCTCTGTGTAGCTTTGGGCCTTTCCTGGATCTTGCTCGGTAGACCAGGCTGGCCTCGAACTCACAGAGATCTGCCTGGCTCTGCCTCCCAAGTGCTGGGATTAAAGGCGTGCGCCCGGCAAATAATTTCTTTTTATTTTATGTGCATTGGTGTTCTGCCTGTATGCATGTCTGTGTGAGGGTGTCAGATCTTGTAGTTACAGACAGCTGTTAGCTGCCATGTGGGTGCTGGGAATTGAACTCATGACCTCTGGAAGAGCAGTCACTGAGCCATCTCTCCAGTCCCCCCTCCCCCATTTCTCTTAATCTATGATCTGTCACATACTGCCCATCCTGCTTCCTCCGTGTCTCCTTGCAACTTTCTCATGTGCCTAGATTCCTCCTCCTATTTCCTCTCTCTGCCCAGAAGTCCCGCCTATACCTCCTGCCTAGCTATTGACCATTTAGCTTTTTATTACACCAATCACAGCAGTACACTTTCACACAGCATACAAATATCCCACAGCACCTGTTTCATGCTTATTATTGAAGATGTGTTCTCTCAGCTTCCTGTTCTGGCGGCCAGGCCTCCCAGCAATGATGGACCCTTTTCCCCCCAGAACCATAAGCTCAAATAACCTCTTTCTATAAATTATCGCTCATCATGGTGTTTAATCACAGCCTTAGAAAAGTGACTAATGCACTGCTTTTGCCAAAAAACATGGAATGTTAGGAACCAAACTCCAGTCTTCTGCAAGAATGCACTCAACTGTTGCAACTAGTATTGCATGCATGTGGTGTACACACATAGACACAGGAAAAAAACCCATACACATCAAATTAAAAAAATCTTTAAAAATTACTAAAACATAATCATCAAAAATAAATATGTAAATAAAATAAAAACAAGTTATCAGGAGCCTCTGTCAAACAGCAACAATTACAAAAACTCCAACAAACTAAGCAAACAAAGAACCCATGAGGGACTGGAGAGTTGGCTCTGTGGATAAAACATTCTCTTGCAGAGGACCTAAGTTTGGTTTCCAGCAAAGAAAGCAGCTGGGTCGCCGGGTGGTGGTGGCGCACGCCTTTAATCCGAGCACTCCGGAGGCAGAGCCAGGCGGCTCTTTGTGAGTTCGAAGCCAGCCTGGGCTACAGAGCGAGATCCAGGAAAGGCACAAAGCTACACAGAGAAACCCTGTCTCGAAAAACAAAACAAAACAAAACAAAACAACAACAACAACAACAAAAAGAAAGCAGCTGGGTCACAACCACCTTTAACGCAAGCTCCAGGGCATCCATCGCCTTCTTTTGAACTGTGTGCACCTGCATTCACATGTATACACACACACACACACACACACATATACACACACACACACACTCTCCTTTTGAGACAGGATCTCATGTAGTTCAGACTGGTCTCAAACCTGCTATGTAGACCAGGCTGGTCTTGAACTCCTGATCCTCCTGCCTTCTCCTCCTGAGTGCTGGGATTAAGTGCCTGTGCCACTGTGCCTGTTTTGTATGTCTATCTGTATATGAGGCACCCATCATGAATCTATGACATATTTATGTTAAAGCTCGCCCTTTAATCAAGCTGAGACCAGCCTAGCACTTTCCAGTTTCCTTCTCTTTTCGCCCCTCCCCACCACATACACCTTTTTCTGTTTCAGAGAAACACCACGCATCCTTGGCTGTCCTAGAACTTGCTTTGTAGACCAGGCTGGCCTTGAACCCACAGAGCTCCAACTGCCTCTGCTTCCAAAGTGCTGGGATTGAAGGTGTTGCACCACCACTCCTGGCACCTTTTAATGTGCTGCCGAAGGTCAAACTCAGAACCTGGCACATATTTGATCAGCACTGACTGCACCACTGAACTGTAGTCTCAACTCCTGGTTTCTTCCTGTTCAATTTCCTGACCATCACCTTCTGTAAATTTCACCGTGGCAGATCCCAGGATAGAGGCTAGGAAGCTGAAAGTATGTAGGTAATTTTTTTTTTCTAGACAGGGTTTCTTTGTGTAGTTTTGGTGCCTGTCCTGGAACTTGCTCTGTAGACCAGGCTGGCCTCGAACTCACAGAGATCCGCCTGGCTCTGCATCCCGAGTGCTGGGATTAAAGATGTGCACCACCACTGCCCGGCTGTAGGTAATTTTTTGACTGAGCCAGCTTGAGAGGGGGTTCTCTCTACAGAGGATTCTCCATAATAAAGATTGATGATGAAGCCAGATTGCCAGTGTACTAAGTTATGGTGAGTCTGGGATGGGGGCGAGCTTAGCCTGTACAGACTCCCTTAGTTGAGTCTTCAGCATGGCACATACAGAAAGCTTGCAATATATCCTGCTATTTTGTTAGCAGCACGTCCACTCTCTTGGCTTGTGGTTCCTCGGGATGGCTGCGCATTACACACACATTGGAGTCACTTCGGGGCTTTTAAAATACCCCAAATCTGGAACAGTGAAGGGAGACTGGAAGTGGGTAAGGTCCATGCATTTGTATTCTTTTTGTTTTACATTTTACATTTTATTTGCATTTGTGTGTGAGTGCAAGCCCACACAGGAGAGCATGGCATGGCATGCACATAGAGATCAGAGGACAGTTGGTGAGAACTGGTTCTCTCATTCCACCATGTGGGTCCCAAGGATTGAACTCAGTTAGTTCATCAAGCTTGGCTGCAGACACCTTTACCAGCTTAGCTATTGGGGGATTTATTAAGGCAACTCCACGTACTTAAAAGGAGGTTTATTTTGGGGTAACTTACAGCCAGTAAAGGGGTTGGTTACAGGATCTGGGAGAGTTGAGGTGCAGTCCAGTGGGTCTTCTGGAGAACTCTGCTCCATCTACCATCCAGCATCCAGGATCACGAGGAACCCAGAGAGCCTGCACGTCTGGATCCCGGGTCTTAAGGGCTCCCGAATCAGACCCGCCCCAGGGGCAGGTCATAGGAAGGTGTGGCAGTTACCAGAAGCCTCACTAGGAGTAGTACTTCCAGGTCAAAGGTGGAACAGCTACCCACTACACTCAGCCAGCTCACTGGCCCATGGGTTAGTAGTCTTTAAACCTCCTCTGGTGGTCCCAATGTGCATACCAATGCTTTAGGTATATCTATACGAGAAAGCCAAATAGTCATCCAAGAAGCATGGTGTTAGAGTCTGTCTTTCAGACTGAACATACTCATAAATATCTGTTCTATGCTAGGTGCTGGGACAGACAAAAATAGAAGTCACTACAATTTGGTAGTTATAAACATGGGCTTTAGAGCAGCACAGTGGTGGTGCACGCCTTCAGTTCCAGCACTCAGGAGGCAGAGGCAGGTAGATCTCTGAGTTCAAGGCCAGCCTGGTCTACAAAGTGAGTTCCAGGACAGAGAAACCCTGGCTTCAAACAAACAAAGGACTTTAGAATGATAGAGACCAGTTCAAATCCTAACCCCAGTGCTTACTAGTGTGTGACTTAATTTTCCTTCCTTCCTCCTCCTTTCTTTCTTTTCTTTTGAACGGGCTGTCTGCAGTTTCAGTGTGCAGTCAGGGTGGCTTTGAACTCCCCATCCTCTTGCCTTCCAAGTGCTGAGGTTGCAGTTACATGCTACCCTTGCTTTTGGCTGAATGTCTTTCTAAAAATTTGTTTTTTTAGGGGTGTGTGTGTGTGTGTGTGTGTGTGTGTGTGTGTGTGTGTGTGTAACTTGTGAGTGCAGGTGCCCGTGGAGGCCAGAAAAGGGCATTGGATACCCTAGAGCTAGAGTTACAGCCTGTTGTGAGTCATCTGACCTGGGTGCTGGGAACCAAACCCTGGTTCTTTGAAAGAACAGTGAATGCTCTTGATAGCTGAGCCATCTCTCCAACCTCTGAGGCTTAATTTCTTTTTATTTTTTTAAACATTTATTTTATTTTATTTTATTTATTTATTTTTGGTTTTTCGAGACAGTGTTTCTCTGTGTAGCTTTGCACCTTTCCTGGAACTCACTTGGTAGCCCAGACTGGCCTTGAACTCACAGAGATCTGCCTGGCTCTGCCTCCTGAGTGCTGGGATTAAAGGCGTGTGCCACCACTGCCCAGAGGCTTAATTTCTTAACTTTTGAATAACTTTGTTGGTAAAGCTGAAGGACTATAATAATGTCTACTTGAGAGCCCACTTCAGGGTTATGTTGGATGTTACAGTGTTCTTTAAATTTCAAAGAGAAATTTCAGCTTTATCTATGCAACACCTGTACTAGTATTTAAGAGGCACACACCTGTGAACCAACATTTAAAAGTGGAGGCAGGAGGCTCAGAGCTAAAGGCCAACTTCTCTAACATAGTGGGTTTGGGGCTGGCCTGGGCTTTGTGAGAGTACACTTTTAAAAAAATTAAGTCTTGATGGGCTAGTACAGTTTTTCTGAACACACAGGAAAACAAATACTTGTCTGTTCATTTTCGAGACTGCGTTTCTCTGTGTAGCCCTGGCTGTCCTGGAACTCACCATGTAGACCAGCCTGTCTTCAAACCAAAAGATCCACCTGCCTCTGTCTCCCAAGTGCTGGAATTAAAGATGTGCGCGCCATGCCCAGCTATTTTTAAATTATGTGGCTTTGGGTGGGTCTGTATGGAGGTACATGGGATGTGTGTGGATGCTAGGAGGTCAGAAGAGGGCGTTGGCTCTCCTGGAGCTGGAGTTACAGCTGATTGTGAACCACCACCTGACAGGGATGCTGGGAGCCAGACTGAGTCTTCTGCAAGAGGACTGGGATCTGCTGAGCCACCTCTTCAGCCCGGCACAGAGGAAAATCTAAACGTATAACTAAGACAACAACTCTATATTCCCATCAGGTCACTGCCTTTCTCATGGTCCCTTGAAAAGTCTCCATTCCAACCCCAGGTGCCTCTTCTCCTGGCTTTACTGTCTCAATATTTTACACCTGTGATACAGTCAGCCCTGTGTGCGTGTGTGTACACGTGAGTGCAGGTACCCGCAGGGGCCAGAAGAGGTCATTTGATCCTTTGGAAACAGTTACAGGAAGTTGTGAGGGGTTTGGAGCAGGTGCTGGGAACCAAAGGAAGGCCCCCTGGAAGCGTGGCTGAGCCAACTCTCCAGCGGCGCTATTTTGTCAGGCAACATTATTTTGAACTTGCTTCCTTGTATGCGTTTCTCGGCCTCACAATTAATGTAGAGTAGCCATCCCTAGTAGTCCTGGAGCGCACAGAGCCTCAAAGTTAGCAAATACCAATCTCCTTTTTCAGAGATTGCCCCTTCATGGGCCAATTCACACTCTACCCCCGTGTGAATGTAAACAGCGCCGCCTCTTTACACACACCCAGCACGCCTTTCACTTTTCCCGATTGCTAACCCGGCTGGACACTTTCCAAACACCCAAGGTCACTGGGCTTTGTCATTTGGAGGAAAGGGCGATTTAATGATCTTGGCTTAAATTTACTTAAACATCTCACTTTCGTGCTGCGGGTCAACCCAGAGGTGCGACGAGGCAGTCAGGCTGCGCGGCGTTCACACTCAGCTGTACCGCAGAGCCCCCGGGTTACCCCAAGAAACCGGAGAGCCCACTTCAGGCCGGAGAGATGGCTCAGTTGAGTGCATTCTTGCAGAAGACTGGAGTTTGGTTCCTAACATCCCCATCAGGGGCAGGCAGTCCCGGTAGAGCGGCCAGGATCCCCGCAGGGACCCGGACTGCAAAGGACCGCGCTCCAGGATACGCAGGAGCCGCCCCACACTCCAAACACAGCATCCTGCGAACCGCCAATTTCAAACTTCCCAGCCCTGCCCCGCCCGAACGCCCTTGCCCTCTTCCTATTGGTCACCAGTCAAGGGAAGACAAGATCTGATTGGTTTTCTCATTTCACTTCCTCCAGCCCTCCAAGACCAGGGCGTCCTGGCGGAGACCCCCTGCTGTCCATCAGAGATGGCGAGCGCTGATTGGTTCGGGCACGGCTGGGACCCACCCACGCCGTTTCGCTCAAACGCTGGGGCGGGAGGCTCAGGGCTGAGCGCGGCGAGTGTAAGCCGGGGGTCTGTAGAATGTGAGTCCGGGTTGTGTGGTGTGTGTGTGTGGGGATGTCTGGGGTGTGTGGGGAGAGGGTCGGGAGGGGAGCCCCCTTTCCCAGGTCTCCCCGCCTGGCCCCGTCCATACTGATGCCCACTTTCCCTCCTGCGGTTGGGAGCCTCAGGATGGCCGGGGGCCCATGAGGGTCTGCTGGGGCTGCAGCCCGGGGTGTGCTGGGGTAGCCCCAGGGTCTGTGGGTTCAACTCTAGGTCTGTGAGTGCAGCTCCGGGGTTTGTGGGTGTAGCCCCAGGGTCTGTGGGCTCAGCCCTGGGTCTGTGGGTTCAACCCTGGGTCTGTGGGTGTAGCCCCTGGGTCTGTTGGTTCAATCCTGGGTCTGTGAGTGCAGCCTCCCCGGGGGTGGGGTGGGGTGGGGTCTATGAGTTCAATCCTCGGTCTGTTGGTGTAGCCCCGGGGTCTGTGGGTACAGCCCTGGGGTCTATGGGTTCAGCCCTGGGTCTGTGGGTTCAGCCTTGGGTCCATGGGTTCAGCCCTTGGTCTGTAGGTGAACCCCTGGGGTGTGCTGGGGGAAGCCTGGAGTCTGTGGAGGGGAGTCTGCGGCGTTCTGCCCCCGGCCCAGGGCTCCTTAGAGAGGACTGAGTCCCTGTAGCCCCTGCCTCCTGTAAGCCTTACCTGTGTTGTTCTTGCCCATGACACTTCCCATTACCTGTGTGGTCTTAACTCACTCACTTAACCTCTCTGTTCCAGTGTCTTCATTTTCCTTGCCTAACCTGGCGCCTCCCTCTTGCGTCTTCCTCCCTCTTATAAGCCCTCGGGCTTTTCTGCCACGCTAGGCCAGGCGTCCTTCCTCAGGCCCATTGACCCCTGTACCCTCCAGGGACAGTGCACTTTTTTCCCAGATGATCTGCAGGGCTCTCTGGTCATCCCATTCGGGCCTCGGTTCACACATTCCATCTATTTAGACAGGGCTTTTATTTTGTAATTTATGAATATTACTTTATATACTTTAAACATTTTTGAAGTTAGCGTATGAGGTGTTCGATGTTTGTAGCAGTCGGGGGATCACTGGAGGGTCAGAACCGGCCGAATGAAAAGACAGACGGGGATTTGTTAGAGTGGCTTACAGGCTGTGGTCTGGCTAGTCCAACAGTGGCTGTTAGTTCTTTTAGAAATGATTAATCTCCCTGGGCGGCGGTGGTGGCACTCTCCTTTAATCCCAGCACTCGGGAGGCAGAGGCAGGCGGATCTCTGTGAGTTCGAGGCCAGCCTGGGCTACAGAGCGAGATCCAGGACAGGCACCAGAACTACACAGAGAAACCGTGTCTTGAAAAACAAAACAAAACAAAAAAAGATTTATGTCTATGAGTATTTTACCTGCGTGTGTGTATGCACCATTGCCTGTCTAGTGCTGTGGAGGCGGGAAGTGCCCTCATCCTGACGTCTTTAGGGAGATAGGGCCTTGCCAAGCCCTTCCTGCCCTAAATGTCGGTGCACACTTAACTTTCTCCAATGTCCTTCAGCGTCAGCAGAGAGATGTTGAAGTTCAAGTATGGAGTACGGAACCCATTGGATGCCAGTGCCTCCGACCCCATTGCTAGTCGGGCCTCCAGGCTAAATGCCTTCTTCCAGGTAAGAGGTTGTCTGCCAGCGGTGCGCATCCGCGACGGCTGTGGTCACCGCCTCTGATTGTATCATGTGTTGAGACTAATATTCTTGGGGGAATCCCGTTTGTTGTTGTCTTACATGATCTGACGGAGTTGGACAAAGGTGCCACTGTGCAGATGGTTCCCTGGCTGGACCTGCCCTTGGGACATCTCACGGTTTCCCACACTTCACAGCTCTAAACCTTGTCCCTCTAAAGTTAAAGGAAGAAAAGGGACGAAGGGACTTTTTAAAACCCAAATTACTTCTGGTGCATGTGTGCATGCTGCGTGCGTGTGTCTGTCTGTCTGTGTTGTGTCTTTCTGTCTGGGTACCCAGAGAGAGGCCAGCAACAGGTTTCAGACCCCCTGACGCTGGAGTTAACGGTGTTTGTGAGCTGCCTGAGGGGGATGCCGGGGTCCATACTCTGGTCCTTGGATAGCGTAGTGAACAAGCACTCTAACCACTGAGCCATCTCTTCGGCCCCAGTGTAGACATAAACTTTGTTCATACAAGGGACGTCTGCTCCTTTTTTTTTTTTTTTTTTTTTTTTTTTGGTTTTTCGAGACAGGGTTTCTCTGTGTAGCTTTGCGCCTTTCCTGGAGCTCACTTGGTAGCCCAGGCTGGCCTCGAACTCACAGAGATCCGCCTGGCTCTGCCTCCCGAGTGCTGGGATTAAAGGCGTGCGCCACCACTGCCCGGCCTGCTCTTTTTTTTTTTTAAAGACAAATTCTTTTTATTATGTAGCTCTGGCTGTCCTGCAACTCACTAATATGCACCAGGCTGGCCTCGAACTCACAGAGATCCATGTGCCTGTGTCTCCTGAGTGTTGCGATTAAAGGTGTGTGTCACCACACTTGGTGGCTGACTGTCTGTTCTTTAGATTAAATACTACACCTGTGTAACCACGTCCCTCCTGAGAACTAACATTTCCTTCATCCTATAAGGACGGATGAAATTATTTCTGAGCAGTTTTCTTTTTCCGAGACAGGGTTTCTCTGTGTAGCTTTGGTGCCTGTCCTGGATCTCACTCTGTAGTCCAGGCTGGCCTCGAACTCACAGAGATCCGCCTGGCTCTGCCTCCCGAGTGCTGGGATTAAAGGCGTGCGCCACCACCGCCTGGCTCTGAGCAGTTTTCTAATTCTTTTGTTTCTGGTGTATGTGGATCACTGGTGCAATAGGATCCTTGCTTGACTTGTATATTCACAAGTCAAGAGGACAAATAGAGAGTGAACAGTTAAGACTGACATTGGAAAACCATGGTCCAACACGTGTTAGTTGTGTGGCTTTGGGTAAATTAATCGTGTCTTCTTGGAATCTGCTTTTTATTTTTGATTTATTTATTTACTTATCTTTTTGCAACAGGGTCTTGCTATGGAGCACAGGTTAGCCTCAACTCTGTGTGTGTGCATGTTCTTGTGTGTTTGTGCTCATACATCATACACCAAGGGACTGGAGTGGAGGACCAAGGATAGACTTTGGTGTCTTGTCTGCATCTTGTGGTTTTGTTTTTTTTTTTTTGACCGAGTTCTCTCTTGTCCACTGCTGTGGTTTCCAGACTAAGTGTCTCCTGAACTTCTGATTCTATAGGCTCAGTCTCCCATTCCCTACGGGGACATTTATGATTAAAGCCGCTCGGGCTACTGTATCTGGCTTTTAGGTGGGGTCTGGATGTCCAAACTCAGGTTATCAGGCTTGTCTAAAAATCCTTTTAACTGTCTTCTGAGCCACCTCCTCCCTGTTTTAAAAACAGGGTCTCACTATGTAGCCCAGGCTGGCCTGGCCTAGAACTCCTATACCCCAGGTTGGCCTCTGACTCACGACCCTCCTGCCTTCATTTCCCTGTGCTGGAGTTACAAGGATGTACCGCCGTGCCTAGTTCTTATCTTCACCTTGGCCTTCTGAATTCCGTGGTGACACACGTG
>CABHPP010168529.1:0-10997 GCA_902168425.1 Peromyscus attwateri | reverse complement strand
GTGTGTGTGTGTGTGTGTGTGTGTGTGTGTGTGTGTGTGTGTAAGGGGAGTGTTTGGCACTTTAGAACTAACAGAAAAATGAAGACATCCGGGTAGAAGATCTCAACAACTTTAGCTTTTCATTGTGTTAAACTTGACATAAGGTAAGATTTCCCACGTTAACCATTTTCAAGGTAGGAGTCAATGGCATTAAGAAGTCCCACCGTGCTGCAGACCACTGCCACCATCCATTCCTAGAGCTTTGCCACCATCCCTGGGTTAGTCTCCCGCCCCGCAACAAAGGGTGTGAGAGAAACCAACTCAGTGGGGGAAAATGGGCTGTTTTGACTCTCGGCATCCAGAGATTTCCTCCCGGGGTCAGCTGGCTCCGTTGCTTTAGGCCTGTGGTATGGCAGAGTATCATGGTGGAGGGCGTGTGGCCACTGAAACAGAAAAAGGAAGAGAGAAAAAGGAGAGGAGGAGGAGACAGATCCAGGGACAAAATGGTCCTTCCCGGGGGATGCCCACCAGTGACCACCAACTAGACCCCACCTACTACCATTTCCTACCATTTCCCGGTAGCCCATTAAGTTATTAATCCACACATGGATTAATCCATTGGTGAGGTCACAGTCCCCATGAGCCAATCATTGCCCGAGGCCCCCATCTCCGCACACTGCTGTACTAGGAACCAAGCTTTCAACACACCAGCTTTTGAGGGACGTTTCAGATCCAAATCATCATACTCCCAAGCAGAAACCAAAGATCCCTTTTGTGTTGTTGTTTTTTTTGTCTTTCGAGACAGAAACTGCAGCAGAGGGTGGGAAGCCGCTTGTCAGCGTCCAAGCATGATGTGGCTTCCGTGTTTCAGAATAAAGTGTGAGCAACATCGGAGGGAGGGAGGATGACAAGACAGTGCCTGTGATTAGCAAGACAGGAGTAGGAGGTGCTCCCTCAGCTTCCCCATCCAGGGAAGTGCTATCCGTCATCTCTACTCGCTCACCGAGCATTCTTCGTGCTTGGCCTCTTTCTAGGTCCTTGGGTAGAGGCGCATGGTGTTAGCCCAGCCTTGCACTGCTTGTGTTTTGGGTGGGAACTAGTGCATATAAGACAAACAAATCCTCCATGCCACATGCGGGCACGCAGTCGAGATTCCAACAGATGCACTTTCCTCCAGGCCAAGGACCTGAAGTGACCGTGGTGCGGAGGTGTGGGCCTGGGTTTTGAAAAACCCTGTTTATAGAGGAGGTAATAAAACCCACTGTCACTGGTAAATGTATCACTGATTAAGAGGGTCAGTATAAAAGAAAAGCAGGGCTCCCAATGGAGTCGCCGTGAGGATTTGAGATGTAAGGATATAACAGAGAAGGGCAGCAGGGGAAGGGGTTGTGAAGAAGTGATGTATCTCACAAACAGAGCCCGTCACCTGGGAGAGGCCGGCGTGCTTGCGTGGAGTGCCGTGACAGCCAGAAATGGTCCTCAGAGACCAGTTACTTTAATGGAGTCTTCAGGGCTCAGGCAGAATCCACGGTGAGCAAGCGAGGCTGCGGCCTGTTGAGCTACAGCTTTCCCCGACCACCTCTCTTGTGTGAGCCAACAGGACCAGCCCTCCAGCACTGCGAAGCACTGGGCTGGGCTGCGCTGCCGCTTCCCAGGCGGCTCCGATTTAGCACTGAGGTTTCCAGGGTGATCTTAGGGACTACACGGGCAAGCTGTTTGAAAACATTTCAGGGCGAGGGGTCTAGCGTGTGTGAAGTCCCCAGCGCTGCATAAACTGGGTGTGGTGGCGCACATCCCAGCACTCAGGGGGTAAAGGCTTGGCACAGAGCCTTGGGTGTCCCCCTCTGCCATCTCCCATCGTGTCCCCTCCAGACAGGGTCTCTCACTGAACCTGGGGCCAGGCCACCAGTCCGTGAGCCCCAGCGAGCCTCCTGTCTCTCTCCGACAGTGTCAGCATTATAGGAGCACCTGCTGCGCTCAGCTTTTCAATAGTTAACTTGTTTACCAACTCAGGTTCTCATGCTTGGGTAGCAAGCGCGCTAACCACTGAACTCTCTCTCCAGCCTACGATAGTCTTGAAGCACCGCCCTCCCCCCCAGGGAAACTGCAATTTTGTTCTTTTCTTTTCTTTCTTTTTTTGAAGATGTATGTATGTATGTATGCATGTAATGATGCATGTTTTGTCTGAATGTACATTTGCCACCAGAAGAGGTCCTGGATCCCATGTGGGTGCTGCGAATTGAACTCAGGTCCTCTGAAAGAGCAGCCAAGGCTCTTAACTGCTGAGCCATCTCTCCAGCCCCTTGTTCTTTTTCTAAAACCCCAACTTTTTCAATTTTTTTTTTTTTTTTTTTTTGGTGGTTTTGAGGACTGACCTTGGGGTCTGGAGCATGCTAGGCAGGCAAGTGCCCTACCACTGAGTTACACCCCCCACCCTTCAGTTTTGCTCTGGAGGCCTTTCAGCTGATTGGATGAGGCCCACCTGACTGCTGAGGGTAGTCTCCTAAAGCTGCTGAGTGCAGATGTCAATCAGCTACAGCTGCACAGCACCTCCATAGCAACACCTAGTAACCTGCGTTAGTGTTTGATTGAGTGACTGGTGTTTTGGCCTTTCCTGGTTTCTGTGTAAAATTACTTACCAGAAAATCTCACACATGCTCACACGAGCGCCCACACACACCACCACCACCACCACCACCACTACCACCACCACCACCACCACCAACCAAATGACTTGAAAATACATCTGTGTACTTAGTATATATGTTCTATGACAGGGATATTTTCCCATGATCCATCACGCCACCAGAACGTTAGCAGCAGTACATTCCTCTGACTCCATTCATGTTTTACCAGTCATCCCAATCACATCGTTAGAATAGGACCCAGGCATTTAGTCCTTCTGTCTCTTTGATCTGAGTTGGTTCCTTCATTTTTTTACCCCTGAATCCTTATGACCTCGATGGTTCCTTTGACAGCAGGCCAGTGATTCCATACAATTCGGACTTAGGTGCTATGCGTGGGCAGAAACTTCACAAAGAAGGGCCTCTTTTCCGGTTCCCCGAAACAGATGACTCAGTTCCAACTGGCCACTTTACGGGTGTGCTCACATAGCTCACTGGTTGAAGAGGATGCCTGCCGCTCTTCATGGCGGAGTTACTTTCCCCTTGGTTCTTGCATATTTGACAGAGACAGAACAATTCCACCCTCAGTTGTTGGTTTCTTTGTGCTGGGTGAACTGGCCTTTCCTTGTTTCAGCCAGTGAGTGCCATCAATCCTATCCAGATTGTCTCCAAGGCGGCTCTTCAGCTTGGCTTTCATCTCCTGGCAGATCCCCACCATTCTTGAATACATTTCTTGTTCTCTGGTGAGACATGTTCAGGTTTGCCCTGCATACTTCCCCTGCACAAGCGTGTCTCCGGGGATCCCTGTTCAGTGGAAATGGTCCTTAGAGGCTAGATCTTGGAGCTGAGGGCTGCTCAGCAGCAGAGAGCACCTTGCTCCTGCTGAGTTTGGTCCCCTGCACAAACTCCTGTAAACTCACAAACACCTGTGAGCTCCAGCTCCATGGGAGCCATTGCTGTCTTCAGGTCCCCTGCAGGCATCTGCATACAGCATAAACACACATGGACATACACACACACACACACACACACACACACACACACACACACACACACGTAAATACAAATAAAGAACTAGGGGCCAAGATTTTTTTTTTTTTTTTTTTGTTTTTTGTTTTTTGAGACAGAGTTTCTCTGTGTTATTTTGGTGCCTGTCCTGGATCTCGCTCTGTAGACCAGGCTGGCCTTGAACTCACAGAGATCCACCTGGCTTTGCCTCCCGAGTGCTGGGATTAGGTATGCGCCACCACCGCCTGGCCAAAGGCCAGGATGTTAACCCTGGGTTTTGTGCTTCTTTTGGGCTGTCACGGCTCTTGGGCCTCTTTCATGGGTCGGGCTAAGGAGTGCATGTTTCTATGTACAGTGTAGCCGTCTTCATGTTCCCACGCGTACATTCACGCACACGAAGACATACAGACATGCGCAGATGTACACATAGTTACGTTTACACGTGTTTATGAGGGGAACCATGTTCACACAGTTACCTCTAACTCCAGCCCGACTTTGCATCTCTGCCCTGAGTCACCCTCTTCCCTGTGCTTGTGACTTGTGAGTCAGCGTTCCACTCCAACCACACATACGTGAGATAATCAGCATATAAAGAGAACATGTTTATTTTGGCTCAAATTTGAAAGTTTCAGTGTAGGGCTGGGTGGCCACATTGTCTTTTTTTTTTTTTTTCCTTCCATAAAAATTTTTTTTTTTCTTTTTTTTTTTTTTGGTTTTTCGAGACAGGGTTTCTCTGTGTAGCTTTGCGCCTTTCCTGGAGCTCACTTGGTAGCCCAGGCTGGCCTCGAACTCACAGAGATCCGCCTGCCTCTGCCTCCCGAGTGCTGGGATTAAAGACGTCAAAAACAGTTTCTTATTTCGTCATCCCAGCTCAGCTGGCCTGAAACCTCTCTAGATCCACCTGCCTTTCCCTTCCGAGTGCTGGAGTTAAAGGTCGCCCGGCCACACCCAGCCTCGTTGCTTTTGGGCCTGTGGTGAAGAGTTACAACTGGTGAGAGTACATGGAAAAACTTCGTTTTGTGGCTGGCATCAAAATAGAGAAAGATGAATGGGTTGGGGTTCCATGACCCCTTTCAGGGGTAACCCCCAATGACTGAAAGCCTTCCTTATAATGCCATGGGCTGAGGGCCAAGCCTTTAACTCATGGGTCTTTGGCAGGGGCATTTCTGCCTTTACTATTTTCTTCCTTAAAAAAAAAAAATTAGATTTATTTGTTTTATGTGTGTGAAAGTTCTGCCTGCATGTGTGTATGTATGTGCACCATGAGTGTGTCTTCAGAGTCTAGAAGATGTTGGATTCCCTGGAACTGTAGTTACTGGTGGTTGCAAGCTGTGATGTGGGTGCTGGGAGTCGAACCCAGGTCCTCTGCAAGAGCAGCAAGTTCTCTTAACTGCTGAGCCATAGCCTCTCACAATCTGTGTGGCCATAGCCTTATCTCCTCACCTGCCCTACGCCATCCATCCCCACGTGCAGCTACGTCCATCTTCCCCCTGCTTGAGCCTCTGGTAGCCCACCCTGGCCTGCTGCCACACGGGATTGCCACTGTCCTCACTCTGCTTGGGCCTGGCACCGTGGCTCTCTGACTGTCCCACCTGGCCTGGATTCACGGCATCTATTAGAACCGTCCAGGAAGCGAAGGGTGGAGAGGAAGAGAAAGATGCTTAAGCTCGGATAAAGTGAATTGACTTAAGGAGGGATGTCACGGGCATAACGTGGGCCTGGCAGAGCTGAGACTAGCAGGTTACCAGACTTGGTGAGTGTCATGCTAAGTGACTTTTTTAAAAACCTGGAAACATCAATTTAGACTGAAAGGCAGGACAAAGACCATTTCCCCTTCACGTTTAGTTCTAATACAATTATCTAAAGAGGTTTTCTTTTCCCTCCAGGTTTCATTTTTCGAGGAGGAGCGGAACATATTATCTCGGAGCACGAGCCCTTGGATCCCCCAATTACAGTATGCCTTTCAGGACAAAAATAACCTTTACCTGGTGAGTCTTCACATCCGTCCCCGCGGAACGAGCCGAGGCCCTGATACTCAGATGATGCCGCAGATTGAAAGCGGTTCTTGCTGATGTGGTCTGTGACACCGCTCACTCATTCAGTCGATTTTCTGACTAGACGTCTCCCATTCCTTGTTCTGAAGATTAAGAGCTGACCCACTTAGAAACAGCCTACTGTACTGCGGCTACAAAGGGCAGCAATGGAAAGTGATTTAATTGGGAATGGTCTCTAACTACCTTTAAATAGAATCTTGCTTTAATTAAATTAAGTCAATTAATTTAGTTTTGGAGACAATGTCTCATTATGTAGATCTGGCTGGCCTGGAGTTTGCTGCATAGACCAGGCTGGCCTGGAATTCACAGACAATCAGTCACCTATTTCTGCCTACCCAGTGCTGGGATTAAAGGTGTGGGCCACCATGCTCATTTCTTGCTTTTAATTTTTAAAAGTTAAGGTAATAATGCATGGTTGAGGTAAGAAAGTGCAGCCCGTTCCCTTCTCACACATGTGTGGAAGCCGGGTGAGTTTATCTCATAGAAGCAGAGAATAGGATAGTGGTTGCCAGGTAACTGGGGTGAGGAGAGGCAGAGGAGGGCTGGCTAATGGGTAGACCAGTTAGACTACTATGAGTAGTACTAGGTAAAAGGGATAAGCTTTGGTGTCCTGTAGCAGAGGAGGGCAACTCTCTCTAATAATTATTACACACTTCACAATAACTAGAAGAGAAGAGCTTGAATGGTTCTAAGACAAAGCCGATGGGAGGTGGTGAATTTGTTAATTGATTTGATCACTGTACATTGTGTGTATTTATTGGAATATCGTACTGTACCCCATGGCTACACACAGTTGTTAAGGGTAAATTAAAAATGCACATCAGTATTCCCCATTCCCATCCTAAAAATGCATATACTGGGCCAATGGGATGGCTCAGTCGGTTGGGCTGCTTGATGCCAAGCCTGAAGACCTGAGTTTGATTCCTGGGGCCTACAAGATAGAGAGAAAGAATTAACTCTTGCAAGATGTGTCCTCTGATGTGTACACACACACACACACACACACACACACACACACACACACACACACGCATGCACAGTGTGGTGCATGTATCCACACAGGCATACACATATAAGCATACACAGATAAAGAAATTAATTTTAAAAGTTTAACAATGTGTACACTGAAGATGTGTGAAGTAGAACCATGGTCCTCTGCTTTCTTTTCTTAGCTCTCTGTGGGGACCAAATGTTAATGGAGATATAGTCTCTTTCTGACCTTAGCTATGTTTTGTTGGGAGTGCACTAATGTATATATAACCCAAAGGGTTTTTTGTTTTTTGGTTTTTGCTCTTTTTTTTCTTTAGGAATGCCAGCACTCTGGAGGCAGAGGCAGGTGACTCTCTGTGAGTTCCAGTCTAGTCAGGGCCACATAGTGAGATTCTGTCTCAGACATCTTTGATGTTACTACATAGTGCTATACTTCATTCTTTTTGGTGTCAGAGATTGAACTCAGGGCATTGAGCATGCTAAGCACATGCTTTACCACTGAGCTACAACCCTGACCTCCAGTTCAGCCCTTTGGATGATGGCATAGTTTACTCTGGTGTCCATATAGCGTAGCTTATGGAATGCCCAAAGCTCATTTTGGGGCCCTATTTAGGTTCTTAGAGGATTAAGTTCCTCTAATGTAAAGTGTATATTCTAGAAAAAACCTTTGTTCCTGGATCAGCCCCTGATCAGACTCTCATGTCACCATGGGTGGGGATAAGGAGGCTTGTGGAAGGGAACAGGGAGCTGTTTTTGTCTTGAACTCCCACTGGGCATTTTTTGTTTTTTTTTTTTTGTTTCTTTTTTGATGATGTGACTGCCTTTGTTTCTGATCTGGAAGAATCAGTCTATTTGCCTTTGTTTCCTAGGAACTGAATTTTCTCCCTGGCTCCACCCTGCTCTCTTGGTTTTAGTGGTTTGAGATAAGTCTTGTTATGTACCCAGGCTGGCATTACAACTCAAGGATCCTGTTGCCCCAGCCTTCCTTATAGATAAGGTTGCAGGCTTGCACCCGCATGCCCAGGCCACCGAGCTTTCCCGTGTGTCTGTGGTGTGTGTACATGTTCATGTGGGTGTGTGCGCATGTGCCAGAGGTCAGAGGTTGGGTATCTACCTCAAGTCACTCTCCACTTGATTTATTTTCCAGAAAGCGTCTCACTACGTGGTCCTGGCTGGCCTGGAACTCTCTGTGTAGACCAGGCTGGCCTTAAGTTTATAGAGATCCACTTGCTTCTGCCTCCTGAGTGCTGTGCGCCACCTGGTTCCACTCTGTTTTTTTTTTAAAGATTTATTTATTTATTATGTATACAGCATGTATGACTGCAGGCCAGAAGAGGGCACCAGATCTCATTACAGATGGTTGTGAGCTACCATGTGGTTGCTGGGAATTGAACTCAGGACCTTTGGAAAAGCAGTCAGTGCTCTTATCGTCTGAGCCATCTCTCCAGCCCCCACTCTGTATTTTGAGACAGGGTCTCTCACTGAACCTGGGCTTCAAGGATTCTCCCGTCTCCCTGGTGCTGGAGTTAAGCTGTGTGTTACTGTGCATGGCTTTTTCCATGGGTTCTGGGCATCTGACTTCAGGTCTTTGTGCTTGTGCAGCAAGCTCTTTACTGGTAGTCATCTTCTCATCCCCTCCTTAAAAAAAGGCTCTGTGTGTGTGTGTGTGTGTGTGTGTGTGTGTGTGTGTGTGTGTGTATGTATGTGTATGTGTGTGTGTGTTGCACGTGTGTGGAGGCCAGGGAACGACCTCGGGTTTTATTCTCAGGAAAGTCATTCACTTCCTTATGATAGACTCTCTCATTGGCCAGAAGCTCACTGACTAGATTAGGCTAGCTGGCCACTGAGCCCCAGGTATCCTCCTGTTTGCCTCCCTAGCACTGGGATTACAAGCACGTGCTGCCGTGCCCAGCACTCACCATCCTTTTGTGGTTTCTGGGGATCAAAGGTCAGGTCCTTACACTTGCAAGGCAAGTGTTGACCACCTGAGCCGTGTCCCTAACCCATATCAGCATCTGAGGTTGTGTCCCAGACTACCAAGATTGTATGATATGAAGTATATGAGTTGCTTTATCTTTCCAAAATCAGAGAGTTTCTGAATCCAGAAACACATTCTTCAGCAACGTAAGGGGCTTCCTTAGTCACTAAAATAATCCCACTGTGTCCACTGAGCACTTGCAGAAGTTTGAGAAACAGCGTTTTATGGCTTGCTCCTTCTGAAACTGAACACTAATTTGTAAATCTAAGGGCAGCGTAATCACAGGTGTATTTTAGTTAGTAAAAAACAAAACAAGATTCTGCCTCTTGTACCTCTCGGCTTGGGCATCTCTTCTGTCCCCACCTCGGTTGTCATTTACACGTGTCTCTGTGTCAGCCTCTCCCTGCCGTCCATGTGTCCTTCCTTTCCCTCAGGTCTTTCACATTTCACCAAGCCCTCCTGCTGTCAGAGCCCCAGCTCTCCTCCCTGCTACCCTCTGGGTGGATTCAGGCTAGCCACTTGGTTGTGTTTACCAGGCTTTAAAGCCTGTCCCTCCAAGCATCTCCTTCATTTTCCCTTTGTCCCAGGACTTCCTTTGCTTTTTGATCTTGCTTCTCTCCTCCCTGCTCCTTCCATTTCAGTTGGTCTGAACGTCCCCTATTTCTCTCCGTGGGCTGGGATCAGATGTTCTCTCTAGAAACCCCTCCTGGGCCTTCTGCTCCTGGGACGGGGGACCATCTGCTATGTAGCCTGTACCCCCATACCCATGAGTCATGGTGAGTCTCTTCCTGTAATCTAATCTCCTAATGGGAACGATTACGTCTTGATGCTCCTAGCAGATGTTTACTGAGTAAATGCCTAAGATACATTCATTGGATGAATGATCGATTCCATATAATTCAGATTTATGCACAGATTTATCCAAATCATATTATGTTAGCAATTGGAGTTTAGACTAAAGTATGCAATTCAAGATAAGCCTAAGTGAGATTTTTTTTTCTTTCTTTATTTTTCCCTCCCAAAACTTGGAGTACCCCAAAAGGAAGTTGAACTTGGGATGTTTTGAATTTTGGTGCTTAAAAAAAAAAAATCCTTATTTGCAGTGACATCTGTTGAGCATGGCTTGCCATTTTCTGGTGCATGGCAGAGGTAGCAAAAATTCATCCCAGTTTCTGGTTCCGTCTATCAAGGTTAGGATGTAATTCTGGCAGGTGGCCCATGGAAGCAGCGCTTCGTCGATCTGGCTCATGAAAATAATCTGTTGCATCCTGTATAGCACAAACCTTCACCAGTGTCCTTCCACAAAGTTGTTGATTTCTACAAAGAAGACTTTGTTTCACAACTCACCATTTGCAGTATGGTGTCTGAATTTTCTTGTGAAATTCTTTGTATTGATATCTTTCATGCTGAAGGGCTTCTCCAGGATACCCTGGCTCTCAGAATGAACTTGAACTTGAAGATGTTCTGTTTTGTGACTTTACATTTTCTTCTCTCCATTCATCCCAAATGATTTCCCCCCAGTTGCATATAGAGAGATACTGGTTTGGTAACAAAGAGAGCCCAACAGTTCATGTTGGTGGGGCTTGCTTGGTTGTATGTATTAGTTCAGAACCCAGGTTCCTTCCGTATTGTGGCTCCTCTGTCTCTTAGGAGGCTGTCCTTCACGTGATTGCTGTTGATATCATGGTTTCCAAGTGGTAGTAAGAGAAGAGAGAAATTTAGAGAAAGAAAATTCCTTCCACACAGAGTTATGTGTGAAATTATTTCCTCTCATGCTCTGTTAGCCAGAATTTAGACTGAATATTACCCCCTGGTCAGGAGATGTGGACACATGCTGTCTAGCTGCTAAAAGTCCCTACTGCTGGTTTTTCATTTTTGTAACCAAATTCATGGGAGAAACCATTTAAAGAGAAAGAATTTATTTCAGCCCACTGTTTTAGATTCTCAGTCCATCATGGCAGGAATGGTGTGGTCGAGATGGGCAGCTTATTATGGCTGCCAGGACGCAGAGAGAGAGGGAGAGAGAGAACACCTGTGTCCCTGGCCTGCCTCCCTTCCTCCTTCCATCAGGACCCAGGGCTTGTCGGGTACTATCACTTATATTCAGGGTTGGCCTCTCCACTTGGATAACTCTCCCTGGAAACACCTTCACAGGTACATCCAGACGTTGCTTTACGGTCTTCTAGGTGCTTCTCAGTCCAATCAAGTTAGCAGAAACATCTGCTCATCGTCCTACAGAAGAATGGGAGGGTGGATTGGGGAGAACAGTCAATAGTCCTCAGGCTCCTCGCTCCACATCCTGTATTCATACTCACAGTGCTGTGCACCTGTGTCCAGAATGACTCCTGATGGAGTCCTGGTTTT
>CABHPP010168528.1:0-11030 GCA_902168425.1 Peromyscus attwateri | reverse complement strand
TGTGTGTGTGTGTGTGTGTGTGTGTGTGTGTGTGTGTGTGTGTGTGTAAGGGGAGTGTTTGGCACTTTAGAACTAACAGAAAAATGAAGACATCCGGGTAGAAGATCTCAACAACTTTAGCTTTTCATTGTGTTAAACTTGACATAAGGTAAGATTTCCCACGTTAACCATTTTCACGGTAGGAGTCAATGGCATTAAGAAGTCCCACCGTGCTGCAGACCACTGCCACCATCCATTCCTAGAGCTTTGCCACCATCCCTGGGTTAGTCTCCCGCCCCGCAACAAAGGGTGTGAGAGAAACCAACTCAGTGGGGGAAAATGGGCTGTTTTGACTCTCGGCATCCAGAGATTTCCTCCCGGGGTCAGCTGGCTCCGTTGCTTTAGGCCTGTGGTATGGCAGAGTATCATGGTGGAGGGCGTGTGGCCACTGAAACAGAAAAAGGAAGAGAGAAAAAGGAGAGGAGGAGGAGACAGATCCAGGGACAAAATGGTCCTTCCCGGGGGATGCCCACCAGTGACCACCAACTAGACCCCACCTACTACCATTTCCTACCATTTCCCGGTAGCCCATTAAGTTATTAATCCACACATGGATTAATCCATTGGTGAGGTCACAGTCCCCATGAGCCAATCATTGCCCGAGGCCCCCATCTCCGCACACTGCTGTACTAGGAACCAAGCTTTCAACACACCAGCTTTTGAGGGACGTTTCAGATCCAAATCATCATACTCCCAAGCAGAAACCAAAGATCCCTTTTGTGTTGTTGTTTTTTTGTCTTTCGAGACAGAAACTGCAGCAGAGGGTGGGAAGCCGCTTGTCAGCGTCCAAGCATGATGTGGCTTCCGTGTTTCAGAATAAAGTGTGAGCAACATCGGAGGGAGGGAGGATGACAAGACAGTGCCTGTGATTAGCAAGACAGGAGTAGGAGGTGCTCCCTCAGCTTCCCCATCCAGGGAAGTGCTATCCGTCATCCCTACTCGATCACCGAGCATTCTTCGTGCTTGGCCTTTTTCTAGGTCCTTGGGTAGAGGCGCATGGTGTTAGCCCAGCCTTGCACTGCTTGTGTTTTGGGTGGGAACTAGTGCATATAAGACAAACAAATCCTCCATGCCACATGCGGGCACGCAGTCGAGATTCCAACAGATGCACTTTCCTCCAGGCCAAGGACCTGAAGTGACCGTGGTGCGGAGGTGTGGGCCTGGGTTTTGAAAAACCCTGTTTATAGAGGAGGTAATAAAACCCACTGTCACTGGTAAATGTATCACTGATTAAGAGGGTCAGTATAAAAGAAAAGCAGGGCTCCCAATGGAGTCTCCGTGAGGATTTGAGATGTAAGGATATAACAGAGAAGGGCAGCAGGGGAAGGGGTTGTGAAGAAGTGATGTATCTCACAAACAGAGCCCGTCACCTGGGAGAGGCCGGCGTGCTTGCGTGGAGTGCCGTGACAGCCAGAAATGGTCCTCAGAGACCAGTTACTTTAATGGAGTCTTCAGGGCTCAGGCAGAATCCACGGTGAGCAAGCGAGGCTGCGGCCTGTTGAGCTACAGCTTTCCCCGACCACCTCTCTTGTGTGAGCCAACAGGACCAGCCCTCCAGCACTGCGAAGCACTGGGCTGGGCTGCGCTGCCGCTTCCCAGGTGGCTCGGATTTAGCACTGAGGTTTCCAGGGTGATCTTAGGGACTACACGGGCAAGCTGTTTGAAAACATTTCAGGGCGAGGGGTGTAGCTCGGTGGGTAGAATGCATGTCTAGCGTGTGTGAAGTCCCCAGCGCTGCATAAACTGGGTGTGGTGGCGCACATCCCAGCACTCAGGGGGTAAAGGCTTGGCACAGAGCCTTGGGTGTCCCCCTCTGCCATCTCCCATCGTGTCCCCTCCAGACAGGGTCTCTCACTGAACCTGGGGCCAGGCCACCAGTCCGTGAGCCCCAGCGAGCCTCCTGTCTCTCTCCGACAGTGTCAGCATTATAGGAGCACCTGCTGCGCTCAGCTTTTCAATAGTTAACTTGTTTACCAACTCAGGTTCTCATGCTTGGGTAGCAAGCGCACTAACCACTGAACTCTCTCTCCAGCCTACGATCGTCTTGAAGCACCGCCCTCCCCCCCAGGGAAACTGCAATTTTGTTCTTTTCTTTTCTTTCTTTTTTTGAAGATGTATGTATGTATGTATGCATGTAATGATGCATGTTTTGTCTGAATGTACATTTGCCACCAGAAGAGGTCCTGGATCCCATGTGGGTGCTGCGAATTGAACTCAGGTCCTCTGAAAGAGCAGCCAAGGCTCTTAACTGCTGAGCCATCTCTCCAGCCCCTTGTTCTTTTTCTAAAACCCCAACTTTTTCAATTTTTTTTTTTTTTTTTTTTTGGTGGTTTTGAGGACTGACCTTGGGGTCTGGAGCATGCTAGGCAGGCAAGTGCCCTACCACTGAGTTACACCCCCCACCCTTCAGTTTTGCTCTGGAGGCCTTTCAGCTGATTGGATGAGGCCCACCTGACTGCTGAGGGTAGTCTCCTAAAGCTGCTGAGTGCAGATGTCAATCAGCTACAGCTGCACAGCACCTCCATAGCAACACCTAGTAACCTGCGTTAGTGTTTGATTGAGTGACTGGTGTTTTGGCCTTTCCTGGTTTCTGTGTAAAATTACTTACCAGAAAATCTCACACATGCTCACACGAGCGCCCACACACACCACCACCACCACCACCACCACCACCACCACTACCACCACCACCACCACCATCAACCAAATGACTTGAAAATACATCTGTGTACTTAGTATATATGTCCTATGACAGGGATATTTTCCCATGATCCATCACGCCACCAGAACGTTAGCAGCAGTACATTCCTCTGACTCCATTCATGTTTTACCAGTCATCCCAATCACATCGTTAGAATAGGACCCAGGCATTTAGTCCTTCTGTCTCTTTGATCTGAGTTGGTTCCTTCATTTTTTTACCCCTGAATCCTTATGACCTCGATGGTTCCTTTGACAGCAGGCCAGTGATTCCATACAATTCGGACTTAGGTGCTATGTGTGGGCAGAAACTTCACAAAGAAGGGCCTCTTTTCTGGTTCCCCGAAACAGATGACTCAGTTCCAACTGGCCACTTTCCGGGTGTGCTCACATAGCTCACTGGTTGAAGAGGATGCCTGCCGCTCTTCATGGCGGAGTTACTTTCCCCTTGGTTCTTGCATATTTGACAGAGACAGAACAATTCCACCCTCAGTTGTTGGTTTCTTTGTGCTGGGTGAACTGGCCTTTCCTTGTTTCAGCCAGTGAGTGCCATCAATCCTATCCAGATTGTCTCCAAGGCGGCTCTTCAGCTTGGCTTTCATCTCCTGGCAGATCCCCACCATTCTTGAATACATTTCTTGTTCTCTGGTGAGACATGTTCAGGTTTGCCCTGCATACTTCCCCTGCACAAGCGTGTCTCCGGGGATCCCTGTTCAGTGGAAATGGTCCTTAGAGGCTAGATCTTGGAGCTGAGGGCTGCTCAGCAGCAGAGAGCACCTTGCTCCTGCTGAGTTTGGTCCCCTGCACAAACTCCTGTAAACTCACAAACACCTGTGAGCTCCAGCTCCATGGGAGCCATTGCTGTCTTCAGGTCCCCTGCAGGCATCTGCATACAGCATAAACACACATGGACATACACACACACACACACACACACACACACACACACACACACACACACGTAAATACAAATAAAGAACTAGGGGCCAAGATTTTTTTTTTTTTTTTTTTGTTTTTTGTTTTTTGAGACAGAGTTTCTCTGTGTTATTTTGGTGCCTGTCCTGGATCTCGCTCTGTAGACCAGGCTGGCCTTGAACTCACAGAGATCCACCTGGCTTTGCCTCCCGAGTGCTGGGATTAGGTATGCGCCACCACCGCCTGGCCAAAGGCCAGGATGTTAACCCTGGGTTTTGTGCTTCTTTTGGGCTGTCACGGCTCTTGGGCCTCTTTCATGGGTCGGGCTAAGGAGTGCATGTTTCTATGTACAGTGTAGCCGTCTTCATGTTCCCACGCGTACATTCACGCACACGAAGACATACAGACATGCGCAGATGTACACATAGTTACGTTTACACGTGTTTATGAGGGGAACCATGTTCACACAGTTACCTCTAACTCCAGCCCAACTTTGCATCTCTGCCCTGAGTCACCCTCTTCCCTGTGCTTGTGACTTGTGAGTCAGCGTTCCACTCCAACCACACATACGTGAGATAATCAGCATATAAAGAGAACATGTTTATTTTGGCTCAAATTTGAAAGTTTCAGTGTAGGGCTGGGTGGCCACATTGTCTTTTTTTTTTTTTTTCCTTCCATAAAAATTTTTTTTTTTCTTTTTTTTTTTTTTGGTTTTTCGAGACAGGGTTTCTCTGTGTAGCTTTGCGCCTTTCCTGGAGCTCACTTGGTAGCCCAGGCTGGCCTCGAACTCACAGAGATCCGCCTGCCTCTGCCTCCCGAGTGCTGGGATTAAAGACGTCAAAAACAGTTTCTTATTTCGTCATCCCAGCTCAGCTGGCCTGAAACCTCTCTAGATCCACCTGCCTTTCCCTTCCGAGTGCTGGAGTTAAAGGTCGCCCGGCCACACCCAGCCTCGTTGCTTTTGGGCCTGTGGTGAAGAGTTACAACTGGTGAGAGTACATGGAAAAACTTCGTTTTGTGGCTGGCATCAAAATAGAGAAAGATGAATGGGTTGGGGTTCCATGACCCCTTTCAGGGGTAACCCCCAATGACTGAAAGCCTTCCTTATAATGCCATGGGCTGAGGGCCAAGCCTTTAACTCATGGGTCTTTGGCAGGGGCATTTCTGCCTTTACTATTTTCTTCCTTAAAAAAAAAAAATTAGATTTATTTGTTTTATGTGTGTGAAAGTTCTGCCTGCATGTGTGTATGTATGTGCACCATGAGTGTGTCTTCAGAGTCTAGAAGATGTTGGATTCCCTGGAACTGTAGTTACTGGTGGTTGCAAGCTGTGATGTGGGTGCTGGGAGTCGAACCCAGGTCCTCTGCAAGAGCAGCAAGTTCTCTTAACTGCTGAGCCATAGCCTCTCACAATCTGTGTGGCCATAGCCTTATCTCCTCACCTGCCCATCGCCATCCACCCCCACGTGCAGCTACGTCCATCTTCCCCCTGCTTGAGCCTCTGGTAGCCCACCCTGGCCTGCTGCCACACGGGATTGCCACTGTCCTCACTCTGCTTGGGCCTGGCACCGTGGCTCTCTGACTGTCCCACCTGGCCTGGATTCACGGCATCTATTAGAACCGTCCAGGAAGCGAAGGGTGGAGAGGAAGAGAAAGATGCTTAAGCTCGGATAAAGTGAATTGACTTAAGGAGGGATGTTACGGGCATAACGTGGGCCTGGCAGAGCTGAGACTAGCAGGTTACCAGACTTGGTGAGTGTCATGCTAAGTGACTTTTTAAAAACCTGGAAACATCAATTTAGACTGAAAGGCAGGACAAAGACCATTTCCCCTTCACGTTTAGTTCTAATACAATTATCTAAAGAGGTTTTCTTTTCCCTCCAGGTTTCATTTTTCGAGGAGGAGCGGAACATATTATCTCGGAGCACGAGCCCTTGGATCCCCCAATTACAGTATGCCTTTCAGGACAAAAATAACCTTTACCTGGTGAGTCTTCACATCCGTCCCCGCGGAACGAGCCGAGGCCCTGATACTCAGATGATGCCGCAGATTGAAAGCGGTTCTTGCTGATGTGGTCTGTGACACCGCTCACTCATTCAGTCGATTTTCTGACTAGACGTCTCCCATTCCTTGTTCTGAAGATTAAGAGCTGACCCACTTAGAAACAGCCTACTGTACTGCGGCTACAAAGGGCAGCAATGGAAAGTGATTTAATTGGGAATGGTCTCTAACTACCTTTAAATAGAATCTTGCTTTAATTAAATTAAGTCAATTAATTTAGTTTTGGAGACAATGTCTCATTATGTAGATCTGGCTGGCCTGGAGTTTGCTGCATAGACCAGGCTGGCCTGGAATTCACAGACAATCAGTCACCTATTTCTGCCTACCCAGTGCTGGGATTAAAGGTGTGGGCCACCATGCTCATTTCTTGCTTTTAATTTTTAAAAGTTAAGGTAATAATGCATGGTTGAGGTAAGAAAGTGCAGCCCGTTCCCTTCTCACACATGTGTGGAAGCCGGGTGAGTTTATCTCATAGAAGCAGAGAATAGGATAGTGGTTGCCAGGTAACGGGTGAGGAGAGGCAGAGGAGGGCTGGCTAATGGGTAGACCAGTTAGACTTCTATGAGTAGTACTAGGTAAAAGGGATAAGCTTTGGTGTCCTGTAGCAGAGGAGGGCAACTCTCTCTAATAATTATTACACACTTCACAATAACTTGTGAGAAGAGCTTGAATGGTTCTAAGACAAAGCCGATGGGAGGTGGTGAATTTGTTAATTGATTTGATCACTGTACATTGTGTGTATTTATTGGAATATCATACTGTACCCCATGGCTACACACAGTTGTTAAGGGTAAATTAAAAATGCACATCAGTATTCCCCATTCCCATCCTAAAAATGCATATACTGGGCCAATGGGATGGCTCAGTCGGTTGGGCTGCTTGATGCCAAGCCTGAAGACCTGAGTTTGATTCCTGGGGCCTACAAGATAGAGAGAAAGAATTAACTCTTGCAAGATGTGTCCTCTGATGTGTACACACACACACACACACACACACACACACACACACACACACACACACGCATGCACAGTGTGGTGCATGTATCCACACAGGCATACACATATAAGCATACACAGATAAAGAAATTAATTTTAAAAGTTTAACAATGTGTACACTGAAGATGTGTGAAGTAGAACCATGGTCCTCTGCTTTCTTTTCTTAGCTCTCTGTGGGGACCAAATGTTAATGGAGATATAGTCTCTTTCTGACCTTAGCTATGTTTTGTTGGGAGTGCACTAATGTATATATAACCCAAAGGGTTTTTTGTTTTTTGGTTTTTGCTCTTTTTTTTCTTTAGGAATGCCAGCACTCTGGAGGCAGAGGCAGGTGACTCTCTGTGAGTTCCAGTCTAGTCAGGGCCACATAGTGAGATTCTGTCTCAGACATCTTTGATGTTACTACATAGTGCTATACTTCATTCTTTTTGGTGTCAGAGATTGAACTCAGGGCATTGAGCATGCTAAGCACATGCTTTACCACTGAGCTACAACCCTGACCTCCAGTTCAGCCCTTTGGATGATGGCATAGTTTACTCTGGTGTCCATATAGCGTAGCTTATGGAATGCCCAAAGCTCATTTTGGGGCCCTATTTAGGTTCTTAGAGGATTAAGTTCCTCTAATGTAAAGTGTATATTCTAGAAAAAACCTTTGTTCCTGGATCAGCCCCTGATCAGACTCTCATGTCACCATGGGTGGGGATAAGGAGGCTTGTGGAAGGGAACAGGGAGCTGTTTTTGTCTTGAACTCCCACTGGGCATTTTTTGTTTTTTTTTTTTTGTTTCTTTTTTGATGATGTGACTGCCTTTGTTTCTGATCTGGAAGAATCAGTCTATTTGCCTTTGTTTCCTAGGAACTGAATTTTCTCCCTGGCTCCACCCTGCTCTCTTGGTTTTAGTGGTTTGAGATAAGTCTTGTTATGTACCCAGGCTGGCATTACAACTCAAGGATCCTGTTGCCCCAGCCTTCCTTATAGATAAGGTTGCAGGCTTGCACCCGCATGCCCAGGCCACCGAGCTTTCCCGTGTGTCTGTGGTGTGTGTACATGTTCATGTGGGTGTGTGCGCATGTGCCAGAGGTCAGAGGTT
Source organism: Peromyscus attwateri (assembly GCA_902168425.1). Classification (NCBI taxonomy): domain Eukaryota; kingdom Metazoa; phylum Chordata; class Mammalia; order Rodentia; family Cricetidae; genus Peromyscus; species Peromyscus attwateri. Next base: position 3,235 of record CABHPP010168528.1, on the reverse strand, counting down.
GGGTATCTACCTCAAGTCACTCTCCACTTGATTTATTTTCCAGAAAGCGTCTCACTACGTGGTCCTGGCTGGCCTGGAACTCTCTGTGTAGACCAGGCTGGCCTTAAGTTTATAGAGATCCACTTGCTTCTGCCTCCTGAGTGCTGTGCGCCACCTGGTTCCACTCTGTTTTTTTTTTAAAGATTTATTTATTTATTATGTATACAGCATGTATGACTGCAGGCCAGAAGAGGGCACCAGATCTCATTACAGATGGTTGTGAGCTACCATGTGGTTGCTGGGAATTGAACTCAGGACCTTTGGAAAAGCAGTCAGTGCTCTTATCGTCTGAGCCATCTCTCCAGCCCCCACTCTGTATTTTGAGACAGGGTCTCTCACTGAACCTGGGCTTCAAGGATTCTCCCGTCTCCCTGGTGCTGGAGTTAAGCTGTGTGTTACTGTGCATGGCTTTTTCCATGGGTTCTGGGCATCTGACTTCAGGTCTTTGTGCTTGTGCAGCAAGCTCTTTACTGGTAGTCATCTTCTCATCCCCTCCTTAAAAAAAGGCTCTGTGTGTGTGTGTGTGTGTGTGTGTGTGTGTGTGTGTGTGTATGTATGTGTATGTGTGTGTGTGTTGCACGTGTGTGGAGGCCAGGGAACGACCTCGGGTTTTATTCTCAGGAAAGCCATTCACTTCCTTATGATAGACTCTCTCATTGGCCAGAAGCTCACTGACTAGATTAGGCTAGCTGGCCACTGAGCCCCAGGTATCCTCCTGTTTGCCTCCCTAGCACTGGGATTACAAGCACGTGCTGCCGTGCCCAGCACTCACCATCCTTTTGTGGTTTCTGGGGATCAAAGGTCAGGTCCTTACACTTGCAAGGCAAGTGTTGACCACCTGAGCCGTGTCCCTAACCCATATCAGCATCTGAGGTTGTGTCCCAGACTACCAAGATTGTATGATATGAAGTATATGAGTTGCTTTATCTTTCCAAAATCAGAGAGTTTCTGAATCCAGAAACACATTCTTCAGCAACGTAAGGGGCTTCCTTAGTCACTAAAATAATCCCACTGTGTCCACTGAGCACTTGCAGAAGTTTGAGAAACAGCGTTTTATGGCTTGCTCCTTCTGAAACTGAACACTAATTTGTAAATCTAAGGGCAGCGTAATCACAGGTGTATTTTAGTTAGTAAAAAACAAAACAAGATTCTGCCTCTTGTACCTCTCGGCTTGGGCATCTCTTCTGTCCCCACCTCGGTTGTCATTTACACGTGTCTCTGTGTCAGCCTCTCCCTGCCGTCCATGTGTCCTTCCTTTCCCTCAGGTCTTTCACATTTCACCAAGCCCTCCTGCTGTCAGAGCCCCAGCTCTCCTCCCTGCTACCCTCTGGGTGGATTCAGGCTAGCCACTTGGTTGTGTTTACCAGGCTTTAAAGCCTGTCCCTCCAAGCATCTCCTTCATTTTCCCTTTGTCCCAGGACTTCCTTTGCTTTTTGATCTTGCTTCTCTCCTCCCTGCTCCTTCCATTTCAGTTGGTCTGAACGTCCCCTATTTCTCTCCGTGGGCTGGGATCAGATGTTCTCTCTAGAAACCCCTCCTGGGCCTTCTGCTCCTGGGACGGGGGACCATCTGCTATGTAGCCTGTACCCCCATACCCATGAGTCATGGTGAGTCTCTTCCTGTAATCTAATCTCCTAATGGGAACGATTACGTCTTGATGCTCCTAGCAGATGTTTACTGAGTAAATGCCTAAGATACATTCATTGGATGAATGATCGATTCCATATAATTCAGATTTATGCACAGATTTATCCAAATCATATTATGTTAGCAATTGGAGTTTAGACTAAAGTATGCAATTCAAGATAAGCCTAAGTGAGATTTTTTTTTCTTTCTTTATTTTTCCCTCCCAAAACTTGGAGTACCCCAAAAGGAAGTTGAACTTGGGATGTTTTGAATTTTGGTGCTTAAAAAAAAAAAATCCTTATTTGCAGTGACATCTGTTGAGCATGGCTTGCCATTTTCTGGTGCATGGCAGAGGTAGCAAAAATTCATCCCAGTTTCTGGTTCCGTCTATCAAGGTTAGGATGTAATTCTGGCAGGTGGCCCATGGAAGCAGCGCTTCGTCGATCTGGCTCATGAAAATAATCTGTTGCATCCTGTATAGCACAAACCTTCACCAGTGTCCTTCCACAAAGTTGTTGATTTCTACAAAGAAGACTTTGTTTCACAACTCACCATTTGCAGTATGGTGTCTGAATTTTCTTGTGAAATTCTTTGTATTGATATCTTTCATGCTGAAGGGCTTCTCCAGGATACCCTGGCTCTCAGAATGAACTTGAACTTGAAGATGTTCTGTTTTGTGACTTTACATTTTCTTCTCTCCATTCATCCCAAATGATTTCCCCCCAGTTGCATATAGAGAGATACTGGTTTGGTAACAAAGAGAGCCCAACAGTTCATGTTGGTGGGGCTTGCTTGGTTGTATGTATTAGTTCAGAACCCAGGTTCCTTCCGTATTGTGGCTCCTCTGTCTCTTAGGAGGCTGTCCTTCACGTGATTGCTGTTGATATCATGGTTTCCAAGTGGTAGTAAGAGAAGAGAGAAATTTAGAGAAAGAAAATTCCTTCCACACAGAGTTATGTGTGAAATTATTTCCTCTCATGCTCTGTTAGCCAGAATTTAGACTGAATATTACCCCCTGGTCAGGAGATGTGGACACATGCTGTCTAACTGCTAAAAGTCCCTACTGCTGGTTTTTCATTTTTGTAACCAAATTCATAGGAGAAACCATTTAAAGAGAAAGAATTTATTTCAGCCCACTGTTTTAGATTCTCAGTCCATCATGGCAGGAATGGTGTGGTCGAGATGGGCAGCTTATTATGGCTGCCAGGACGCAGAGAGAGAGGGAGAGAGAGAACACCTGTGTCCCTGGCCTGCCTCCCTTCCTCCTTCCATCAGGACCCAGGGCTTGTCGGGTACTATCACTTATATTCAGGGTTGGCCTCTCCACTTGGTTGGCCTCTCCCTGGAAACACCTTCACAGGTACATCCAGACGTTGCTTTACGGTCTTCTAGGTGCTTCTCAGTCCAATCAAGTTAGCAGAAACATCTGCTCATCGTCCTACAGAAGAATGGGAGGGTGGATTGGGGAGAACAGTCAATAGTCCTCAGGCTCCTCGCTCCACATCCTGTATTCATACTCACACTGCTGTGCACCTGTGTCCAGAATGACTCCTGATGGAGTCCTGGTTTT
>CABHPP010168525.1:17115-30775 GCA_902168425.1 Peromyscus attwateri | reverse complement strand
ACACACACCCACACACACACACACACACACACACACACACACACACACACACCATGAATGTAAAGAATTGTAATACTAGATAGAAAAGGACATGTGCTGAGTCCAGCCGACCTTCTGACAGTCCTTTGTATAGTGGAGTGTGGACTGAGAAGTAATAGATCTGAAAAATAGAGACATAGCCATAAAAGAAAAAGACAGAGACACAGAATAGGATTGGGAGGGTTCTGAGTCAATACCACAATTGCCCTGAGTTTATTTCTCAGGGTCTTTTTATACCCAAAGGAGTGGAGGCAAAAGACCTCCCCCTCTCAAGGACACTGTGGTTCAAGGTACAAACAAGTGTAAACACCTCCTTAATTCTCAAGAAGCCTGGTAATGGTGCCTTTGGTCAAACATCCTGTTACCCAACCTTGAAGAGTACCCATGCCTTTGGATAAACATCCTGTTATCCAGCCTTAAAGAGCGAAGAGAAGCTTGACTCTCTGACCTTGAGTCAAGATGAAATCAAGCCACAAACTGGAGTCCTTTGTGGGCTCCCACAGACATGAGCCACAAGACAGTGCAAAAACAGGAGAAAGGAAGAAATTAGAGCCCCCCGTCTGCTCTGAAGGGGACACGTAGCTTTGAGCTCCACTTAGATGCCCATGCTGAGGGACACAGCAGCCCCATGGCAGACGCAGAGTCAACAGTGGCCTGGAGATGGAAAGACATGGGTAGGTTTGAGAGATGGAAATAACCCTGTTGGGCTGGAGCAGTGGGGCCAGGAAGCTGAGCAAGAAGTACCGCTGGATTTTGTCCAAACCTAAGCGTGGGTACAGAATGCATCCTGGTGGGGGTGGCTTTGGCTTCCAGCTGCCACAGGCCCCACTGGGCAGGGACTTTCTGACAATGGTGCTTTGGAGTCTTGGTTCTCAGACTGATGCTCCACAGACACGGTGCCAGGTGGGCCAGGGTCCAAAGCACGTGGCCATGGGTTTGTTGGAGCTGTGTTTGTATTGGCAGATAATATCTTAAAACGTCGCTCTTGTACACTACAAATATGGCTGAATGACGGCGTAGAATGCGATGTTTGCGCTCCCTCTCTCCTTTCCTTCATCTCTCTCTTTCTTCATTTTAGCTAAAAACAAGAGCTTTTGAAAACAGACCTTTTTTGTTGACAACTGGAAGGAGGCGGAGCCAAATGTTTAGCTAATGGGAGCAGAAGTGGAGATCCCCTCCCCTTCCCTCTCCCCAGGGACACCACAGGTTAACCATTTATTTGCTAGGAATGAGAGGGTTCATTTGAGAGGTTGGGGAAGCAGCAGGAGAGGCCCCCAGGGGACTCGGGACAGCAGTTGGTTTGTTTATAAACTTCTGGTACATTATTTCAGTGTTTCAACAACTAGCTGCCGGGCTGGGGGTGTAGCTCAGTTGATAGAGTGCTTGAAGGCAACTCAGGAGTCTACCTGCAGTACCACATAACCTAGGTGTGGTGATGCATAAACCTGATGCTCAGGAAGTGGAGACAAGAGGACTGTTGCTTTGGTCAAGGGACGGCTTCATGGGGGAGTCTGTCCTGTGAGGTTAGGGAGGAGAGTTTCTGGGATATGACAGGGTCCCGCAGCTTTTGCAATCATAGTCTTCAGGCCATCCCCTTGCCCTCACAGATGGCCTGGCCTACCTGTTCTAGCCGATACTAACAGGGTCAGGTGACTTCCATCTCGGAGGGGTGGCCCTTACAACAGTGCTCCCTGCAAGACAGCAAAGCCCACTTCAGAGGCTCCCCAGGTTTTACCTATACGTATTTTTCTTGTAAGTACTTCGATGAAAAAAATAAAGAAAAAACAGACTCCTTGCAATACATCAAGGATACTTGAATGCATTTGAAATATAATGAGTGTGTGGCTGTAAAAGACATGCCTCATAAGGATCTTTTGAAAGAAGAAATAAATGATCTTGCCTTTGCCTCTTGCTGCTCACAGGCAGCGATGAATCCCCGGTGCCTCTCCACAAACCACCAACTCAGGGATAAATTACAATTAGTAATTAGGCTCTTGCTTGGGGCTGCTGCGGTCAGGGTTCTGCAGGCAAACCTCCCACTTCTGACTTGGCTGCTGTTTACAAAGACTATGTGCTCAGGCTAGGTGGGGAGGCAGCCACACCCAGTCCTTCCCAGTGGGTACCACTCCCTTCCCAAAATAAAGCAGGAAAAAGCCTTGTGGAGTCTCCTGGCAAATTCAGCAGCCAGAGTTAACCATCGGGTCATCTAGCTCTGGCCAATGCAATGGAAGGGTCCTGTGCTGAGGCCTGCCGTCTAGGTGGCAGAGCTAGGAGTTGGGAGGGCCAAGATAATGCTTGCTTACTATAATCTCAACTTGTTTTTTTGAATGCTCATACTCACGTGCTCCAGCACAGATGGTTCCTGGAAACATGATGCTTACTGAAAGGAGCCAGAAGGCAGAGGCCACATAACACGTTATTCCATGCCTATGAAGTATCGCTAACAGACCAAGCAATAGTGGTTTCTGGGGGGATAGGCTGTGTGTGTGTGTGTGTGTGTGTGTGTGAGGGGGGGGGGGGGGGGGGGGGGGGGGCAGAGTTTGGGGGTGAGTTGAAAGATCTAAGACTCCAAGACAGAGGTTCTCAATCATGATTGCGCAGGAGGACCAAGGGGTTGATTTTTGCCTAGATACCAAATGTTCATACTCTGCTCCAATCCAATCCGAAGAGATAAGATCCTCCAGGCCTCAGCAATCTAAACACACCCCTGAGGGTGTGTGGACAGCCAGGGACTAGCCCACAGCGCAGGAGGTGCAAAGACGGTTTGTTTACTTGCATAGAAATGGAAATGTACCCCCACCCCGTGGAAACATGCCCCTCCCTCCCTCTTGAACTACTCAGGGACCCCTTAAAGGCGAGCCCACTCAGCTGGGTGCCCCCTCCTTTACCAGGCACCCTAGGCTCTGAAGAGCAGCTGTGCCAACAGCTGGAAGGAACTTTTCAAGCCTCCCTTCCTGATTAATTGCTGGGTGGGCGGAGGGACCACGGAGGCACTGAGGGCTCCAGGCTCCCTGCCTTACAGTGCAAGGAAGCATGGCCCCTTGCATGCGGCACAGCCTGCTGGGGCTGCAGGTGTGCCCCGTCCTGCCCATTTGCAGCAGGTTTTCTCCACGGTCCTGCCTGGCGTTCTGACTCCTTTTCTGTCACTACAGCCTTATGATGCTTTTGGGGACCTTGGTTGTCTGGCTCTTGCCTTAACAGTTTTAATGTAAATATCCCCGAGAGTGACTGTTTTCAAAGTGCATTGTAGATATCATCTCATTTAAATTCTTCAGTACTCATTTTACAGGTGAGGACTTTGAGGTTAGAGTGGTTTCTACGGCTTGTCTAACTCCACAGGCTGGTAAACAGTAGGGCCAGGAGGAACCCCAGCTCTGGGCTGGGTGTGTAGCTCAGCAGGTAGAGTGTGTGCCTGGCATTCATGAAGCCTTGGGTTGTTACCCCCAGCACAGCGTGAACTGGGCCTGGAGGTGCACATCTGGAATTCCAGCTGTGGGGAGGTAGAGACAGGAGGGTTAGGAGTTCAAGGTCATGCCCACTGCATAGTGAGCTGGAGGCTACTCTGAGTCCCCTTTGTCTTGAGGCCTCCAGCCAGTCACTCTTCCTCGGGGGTGGGAAATGAGGGTGAGCTCCCCAGTTTCGGGGGGGGGGGAGCAGGCAGAGGCCCCTGTGGTGGAGAAGGTGACCTCAGAAGAACCACAGCAGCAGCTGCCTCTCGGGCAGGAGTCCTCTGGAGTTGGCAAGGCTTCCGGTGCTGGCTGGCACAGTGTTCATGATTCATGGCCATGCGGGGACTTTATGAGCCTGTGATAAAACAGTAATCATTGGCTGTGAAGTTGACGTGAGATCATGGGGCTGCGTGGCTCCGATGAGCTGCTGGGCTTTCTCAGTCTATTCACAGGGCCGGCAGCAGGGTTGGCCCAGCAAGGGCCATAGATGTGGGGCTCTGCGTGGTGTGCCATCTCCCAAGATGCATCTCCTAGGATGAAGACAGATGGAGGTTGAGACAAATGTACAATGTCAGGGACTCTGCATGTGAGCACCTTTGTGTGTTACCTACATCCATGTGTTTGTATGTGTCTATATGTGTGTGCATGTGTGCATATCCATATGTATGCATGTGTATATGTGGCCATGTGCGCACGAGTGCATATTCACATGTGTGTCACGTGTGTGAGTGTGTTCATGTGTGTCCACGTGTATAGATGACTTGGGCAGAGGTCTCAGTTAACCATGCTTCTCCATTCACGGAGATACCTCCTCGTCTCCTCCTCACACCTCCCTGCTGTGGTCACTCAGGGGCAAGCTGTCCTCCCATTCATTTACCTTACCACACACAGGAGGAAGGCCTGGTGATAAATGGCTCAGGCAGGTGGCCAGAGGCAAGTGCAGGAAGTCTCTTCCCTGCCGCCAAATGGGGGTTCCAGCTTTCCTGCCCCACTCAAGCGTTTGCATGTGAGCTGAATGTGCCACATACCTTGGTCCCTCATCTAATGTCTAGTGTGTGTGTGACTGCCAAGTGCCCTGGGTCATGGATGGCCCTTCTGATCATTGCAGCCTCGCTGGGCAGGTCTGTAAGTAGCTTGTGTTTGAACTTGTTTGTGTGTAGATTTCTACCTGAGGAGTCAGGGGTCACTCCGAAGAGGGCTTGTCACAGGGAGGGGTCCTGTCAGCAGATATCAATGACCAATGACGGGGCCTGCTATGGTGGCACACACCTGCAAACCCGAACTCAGGAGGCTAACTAAAAAAATAAAGATGAAAACCGGACTCTAGTTAGACAAGAACCATAAGGGCACCTGCCAGTTGTCAATGAATTTTTCAAGTGGGGGACCTCTGGTGGCCGGCTAAGCGGCTCTGCATCAGATTGTCTGGCGCTCAAAAGATGCTCTCAAAAGCCGCTTTAGAGAGCAATGGAGCCAGGCTGCCAGCGCTTCATCCCTGGAAGCCCAGGGTAGCTGGAGGCTCTAAAAACTCTGCAGAGCCCACTGTCGGACTTCCCGGCCCCCCACTGCTGGACTTCCCGGCCCCCCACTCTCGGACTTCCTGGCCCCCACTGTTGGACTTCCGGGCCCCCCACTGCCTTCCTACGCACCAGCTGCTTCAGAAGGCACAGCCAGGTCCCACCTGTTAAAGCATCTTTTCCGCGGAGCATCTTGCCGTAGTTCAGAGGGAAAGGCTTGCAGGACCCATCCCATGGTGTCTCTGTCACTACTTCCGGCCGCCTCCTCTGGCACTGCGTCCTCCACTCCCTCCTGAGCTGCATCCTGGTCCTGCAGCCTCTTCCAGGTGTCACTGCTTCCGGGGCATCCTGGAGCCTTTCCCTCTGCTGAACGCTCCTCTGAGGTGACCACAGCTTGTCCCTCAGCAGCTGGTCTCCATGGGGCTGACTCTGCCAATATAAAGTGAAATTGCCAGGCCTGGGCAGATGGTGGGTCAGTGGTTAAGAGCACTGGCTGCTGGTGAAGACCTGAGTTCAGTTCCCAGCACCCACAGGGCAGCTCACAGCCATCTGTGACTCCAGTTCCAGGGGATCTAATGCCCTCTTCTGGCCTCTGTGGGCACTGCATGCACGTGGTGCACAGACATACATGCAGGCAAAACACACATCCACATAAAATAAAAATAAGTTTTAAAATAATAAAATAAAATTGCCCCATCCTTTGCACCCCACTTCTGCCAATCCACGCTGTATTCTCTTTTTCCCACAGTTCTTTCCAGCTTCAAACTCATTGTAAAACATTCTTATTCTTGTATTAGTTTTTGCCACTCTCCCTCAAGAGAAGAAGTTCAGGAACTCAGGGATGAGTGTGTTTTGTCAGAATATGGGCCTTGAGTCGGAGTTGTGGAGTAGAGGGTTGGCCTCACCCTGGACCCATTCTTTGAGGGACAGAGGTACATTTTCACCACTGAGTCAGAAGTTGCCCTAAGTGGAGACCACACTGACCCCAGAAGGGGAGCGTTCAGGAGTGGGTTCCCTTGACACCATTATGTCATGTCCCTTCACCTTGGCCGGAACCAAGACCTTGCAAATGACAGATGAGAGGAGAGTACAGTGAGGAACGGTCCCCAGGCTGGGGCTGGCGGTCCTGCCGTGACAGGTTGGTCCCTGCCTTCCCCCATCCACCTGCCCACAGGCCAACTCAAATCACTTGCCTGAAATCACTTGATTTCAAACCTCGTGTCGTTCACCAGCCTTGTCCTTGCCAGGCATTGGTGTCACCCGGGGCCTAAGATGACAAATGGCGTGAAGAGAACACAGAAACACCCTTGCTGGGTCTTAGAGTGTGTGGGGGGGCGGTCATGTGAGCACCCCGCAACACCAGCTATCGTTTGCTGCCAGCCCACTCCCGAGGGAGTCCCTATGCTGGGTCACTTTGGAAGGTCCTGGCTATTGTTTAAGATGCCCATATGGCCTTCTTTCACTCAAGGCTCGGACCTACATCCTGGTCTGACAGCATTCCAGCCTGTTACCTTTGGTGGGCACCTGTCATCCGCGTTGATCCGGTACATCCTGTCTGGTCTCGGGGACTTCTGGCAGGGCACAGATGACACTTCTGCCTTTGGACTGACCTGGTGCAATGCTGGGACTCCTCAGGGTTGTGCCTGCCCTGGTTGTGAACCACAGCAAAGAACCCTACCCAGAAGGCTGTGGGAGAACCAGAGGCGCAAAGGGGAGCTTCCTGGGCCTCCGATTCTTCTTGACCTGAGTTTCCGTGGTCCTCACTCAACACTGGAGCTGGGCCCACTAGTCTTGATTTGGGTTCACCAGTTTCAGCCTGCCCTGGCCCAGATCAAGAGCAGGGCAAGCCTTGAAGACTAGAAGTCCCCCAGGGCTGTGTGTGGAACTCTCCAGGTGGGTGAGGTCCATCAGAACAGCGGCTTCCCATCACCTGTACTCTGGGTGGGTGGGGTCCATCACAACTGCGGTTTCTCCTTAAACAGAGTGGCACATTTGTCCTCAAACTTGACTCACCCCATCCTGCTAATGGGTGTTCCAAGTCTGTTTTTTTTCCCTTCATTCTAAAAGGGAAATTACTTGCTTAATTTAATTTTTGTTTAATATTCCTGTTAAAAAATGAGGTTCAATTAAGATACCCAGAAAAAAATCATAATGTTCATTTAACACTAGACTAGAATTTGAGTTGAGTTCCACAAATGCATTTTTTTCTCTTTTCTGTTTTTTTTAAAACTCAAATCTAGCTAAGTGAATTACTGATCTTCATTAGCTGCTTTAATTACAGGTTCTTAATGGAAATATTATTGGAATTAAACTCCAATGTATTAAGCAAGGAAAAGCTTTATGTGTCACTAAAATAACCAAATTTTAATACTTTTTGTCGATACAGTCAATCGGAAAGGCACCTGGAAAACGAGTCCCCTAATTGTGGTGTGGTGACAGGCTTGCTGCAGAGGGCTCGGGTCTCCGGAGCTTTTGGTGGAGAGGCACACAGCCCTGCTGTGACAGAGACCTCAGGTGGGTAACCTGGCTCCTCTCATGTGTGTGCAGGCTCTGCACCGAAGCCCACACCACCAGGATGAGCAACTCCGGAAATGCACACAACCCAAACATACATGCCCTTCCAACTCTGCTGGCTCATTGAAGTTCTGTGTAGAAATTCAGAACCTCCCATGCATGTATTCATCAAAACGCCCTGTACTGCCTTACCCTGAATATGTACGAAACTCCACATAACAAGATCTGGCTTTGATGGAGCAGGCAAGGCACACTCTCCAGAGGGTCCTCCATGTTCCAGAACGCCCACCTCCCAAGGGATTGATGATGGCGGGGGATGTTGAGGGTAGATTCTTTTGATTTCCTACCTCATTCCACTGGCCTTTCTGCAGTGGGGCATCTTAGGGCTCCCGAAGCCGTTAGGGGAGCAAGGATGTTACTTGGGATGGGAGAGCTGAGGGCTGGGCTGAGTGGTGTGCACAAGCCATGAGGGCTAAGCCCACTTGACTCATGACATGAATGTAGGTCAGCTTGTTCTCACTCATCCCTGTGACAAGGGTCAGGGTTGGGGAGGCAGGCTGTCTTTTCAAGTTGGGCTGTAAGTATGACTTTGGAACATTGGATTTAAACTACCCTAGAGTTGGCTGCCTACACTGGCTGTTTTGGGGGGTGCTTCTGAAGTGAAGTTGCCTAAAGGGGGGCCTGTTATCCCATCAGTAAGAGTGACCCATAACAAGCCCCGGCTACTAACTGTGCATGTCAGTTTAGGATGGGTGCTAGTGCTGAGCAGTTTTGACCCAGGGAAAGACCATCATTCTCTCAAGGCCAGGTAGTTACTAACCACATATGCTCAGCTGCAATTATTGCAGGGAACTGTGATGCTGAAACACTGTCTGACCGCATGCGTAGGTCCCTCCACCCCTGCAGGCCCTCATAACACATCTCCTTAGTTTGCCTCTGAGCAGCTTCTCTGGATCGTCTCCCGTGTTGCCACTGGACCACAGTGTAGCTAACGAACAGAACCTCTCCATTCCTCTGTCTCTGATGAATTCATTCATTGTCCATGTGTCCCGAAGCTGTAAACACTGTCGCAATCATGACAGTACATATCAGGAGCATCTTTCCGGAAGTCACTGGGTATCAAAAATACAACAAAACTCCAAATGACCTCCCACCAATCTGTCTCTGCCTCCCAAGCTTAGTTAAAGGAACACCCGTTCACCATGTCCGAGGGAGGGGCTGAGGATTAAACACAGAGACAAGACAGCGGGTCGTTAAAATCAGTAGAATACCGTTTATTGAAGGAGGGATGAGGCCTTAAATACAGCCTTACAGCACAGTGGGAGAACCCCGGAGGGCAGAAGTTCGCTACAGATGTTTTACATACTGCATCCTAGCTGTTTACACCAAAAGCCAGATACACAAACAAGGAACCTCGTAAGCTGTTTTAGGAGGAAGGAAATCGGCAGGGAATCAGCATAGGGAGGACATCTGATCAAGGTCAGCAAGCAAGGCAACAGCTCCCCAAAAATGGGGGTCAGGGCCCAACACACCTCCCACTCAGCTACGCTTCTGCTCCCTCCAAGGCTTTCCCCATCTTGTTCCTTTAAAATATATGATTTACTTTTACTTTTAACTATGTGTGTGTTTATGTGTGTGTGCGTGCATGATTGAGGGTGAGTGTACAGGGTATGTGCATGTGATTGCAGGTGCCTGTGGATGCTAGAAGCATTGGATCCCTTGGAGCTGGAGTTGAAGGTGGTTGTGAGTCACCTATGTGGGTGCTGGGAACTTGACGTGGGTCCCCTGCAAGAACAGTACGTGCTCCTAACCACTGAGACTTCTCTCCAGACCCCTGGTCCCCTTTTAGACTGTATTGACCCCATTCTCTGCGTTCAGCCTAACTGCCAATGTCTTGATCTGGGTTCTCACCACATCTTGGGTGAAAATCCAGCAGCCTGCTGATCATTCTCCTTGTTTTCAGTCTTAGCCAATGAAAACCACCTTTGTAGCCAGAGTGATGCTTCTGTAAGTGATGCAGATTGGACCCACTGCAAGCCTTTCGGGACTGTAAGTCCTTCTAAAGGACTGAGCCCAAGCCCTTCAGTGGGTAACACAGGCTTTTTAGCTTCTGCTCTGCTCACCACAGCAGCCTCATTGTAACTGAAACACCATGGGCAGAGAACAGGGAAGAAATCTGGGGTTTCAGAGGGGCAGTATCCCAGAATATCTGCCTCCCCTGCCCCATCTCCTGCCCGCACATTTAACAGGGTGTCTGAACCGAGGGAGTTAATCATTCCATAGTCTGGTTCCTCTGGTCAGGTTGTCTGCCTGGCATTCATGGTGCTGGTACTTCCCTGTTTAAGGTGCCTGGCACTTCCCTGCCAGTACTGTGTCCTCCTAAGACCACCAAGTCCTGCCTTCCTCTCAAGGTTCCATCTAGGCCAAAGAGTAACTCAGAACAAAGAAACCATCAGCGGTACGGTGTAAGTGCCTGTCTGTAGTGGTACATGCAGGTTCCGTTCCTCAGCATGAAGTAGTACTGTGTCCTTACAATACAGAATATGAAAGTTCCTTCTGTGCCCCCTGCCCCTGACGTCATTTCCTATCACCCCTGCCTCTGCACTTTTGCTCTAACCTTGACCCTGCTATAATTTCAAACACAAACTGAATTCACCCCCACCCACACCCCCACCTCCCCCACTCCCACCCCCACGCCCCACCCCACCCCCCGCGCCCACACCATGACCTTCCATGTTCTCAACAGGCTTGTCTTCTCCTCCTGGGCTGATGTCACATTGTCGGGAGGGTCCACACAGTCTATCTTTTCCTTGGTCACCATGATGCTATTCTTGGTGTTAACTTGACCACATCTGGAATTAACTAAATCCAAGCAGTTGTACACTGGTGAGGTATTATTTCTTAATTCAGTCATTTGAAGTGGGAAGACCCACCTTTAATCTGGGCCACAGCTTCTGGTGGCAGCCTGTAAAAGGACGTGGAAGAAGGAAACTTTCTCTCTCTTTACCCACTTGCCCGTACTGACAAGTCCATTCCTTCACTGGCATCACAGTCTACTTCTTTGGGATTCTGGGGTATACTGGAGACCAGTTGAGACATCCAGCCTCAAGGACTGAACAACTACTGGATTCTTGAACTTTCTGTTGGTAGACAGCCATTGTTGGACTTGTTGGACCACAAGCTTGTAAGCCACTCTAATAAGTCCCATTTATGTATGTGGGTATATGTAGTTTATGTTGTTTATTTTGTCTCTCAGCCTTAGAACACTAAAATCTTCCTGAAGGAGAGGATTTCCTTCAACCATTCTAGCACTTTCTGTTGGGCACATGTTTGTTGACTGAAGTTGGATGGGAAGCTTTGGCTCAGCAAGTCACGGGACCTCTAATAATAAGTCGAAGGGATTACAGGGCATTCTGCTGCCTCCAGCTGAAGACTGCTCAGGCTTCCCAGAGTGGGTCCTGGGAAACCCAAGTATTGCTGTGGACTTGCCCTGGCCTGCATTTGCTTCCCCAGTCCTCGAAATCTCAGCTGAATAAACCCAGATGAGACATGGAGTCCAGTGCAGAAGACAGTTTATTACAGACTAGAATGAGGTGGCCCCAAGGGTGAGCCTGGCCAGTGGTCACTCGGACCATAGAGAGGAAAACGCTCTCATGGGGAGAGAGTGGACAATAACGACTCATTATTATGGAGGGCAGCACTTTCATCAGACCACTGAGTCAACCTGTATTTTAGGTGGACTTTGTACTAGTTCCTTAAATCTCTGCAATAGACACCTTTGGGGGAGGGACATTTTCCTGCCTGGGTGATTGGATTAATTCTTCAGGGAGGTGGGGGGACAGTATGTCTTTGTTCTAGATACAAAATTACAGACTTTTGAGCAGTTCAAAATGCTCTGTCTCCACCCAGGGCTAGAGATCCATTCAGATCCTACACTTGGCCAGAGTCCTTCCATTTCAAGTTTCTGGTTTCACAGGTTGAGTATGAGAAGGGGAGGGGCCCATTCTTATGACCTCCAAACCTGCTCATATTGGACTGACCACCCAGTTGGACCTCACCTTCTTCTCTCAGCCCCATGGAAGAGTTCAGTGCTTAGGAGACAATGGCCCACAAAAGTCTGGAAACCATAGCTGGGTCTCCCACCTGAGTCAAGAGCTCCTTCCGGGCCTCCCTCCTAGTGTGTATCTTTTCAAGGTTGAAGGAAGCCTTAAAACATTAAACTTCAAAGCTAGAGCTTAGGACTCCACAGGCCTGGCTTAAAAGTCCCTCCCTGGCCTATGGCCTTGGCAGTTCCCTGACCTCTGAGCTTGGCTCCTCACATGTAAGCTAGGTGGTTATTACCCTCTCTTGTGTGGATTAAAAGAGAGGAGGGAAGTCAAGCCCATAGCTCTGAGCCTGGCATCCCATTTATGTGCTGAGCGGAGGCTAAGTCCAAATCCCATGTCTGCCTTAGAAATCTATGATGACTCAGAGCCACCCTACAATAGCCTCCTTCCCCCACTGGGTATGAGTCTGATGTCAATTACTCATTCTGGCCTGTATCAGCCATCATTCAACGTATTCATCATCACACTGGGGGCCAGCCATGTCTCCTAGCTTGGTTTATCTCCCCTACAAAATTTTAAAACACTAGAGGACAAAGATCACCAAGTATGTTCTGGAGACCTTGGAGGCACTACCCCCCGACACACACCCGCACACCCAACACACCCCCGGCATGAAGCTTGGGGTAGGTGTGGAGGAGGGCTGCTTTAAGAGAGGCCAATGCCTTGAGAGACAAGGGAGACAAGGGAGAGAATTGAACATTCTCTGGTGAGCATGGGTGGTGGAGGGGGTTAAGGCTCCCTCTTCTGTGATCATCCTGAGGATGGGGGGATGGCTCATGGGCAGGCTGCTCAGGAGGTGAGCAGGGCAGCTACTGTCACTTGGTATCTGGTTACAGCACTTGCCAGCTCCTAGAGTCCAGGAGGCCGGCCCCTGGTTTCTGGAAGGCGCAGTTCCATGGGCTCAGTGGAAGGGAACTGAATTGAGGCAGGGTTTCTTTGGAGAAAACCAGAACATTGCCTTTGAGAGCCAGAGTGTGCATGCATGTGTGTGTGTGTGTGTGTGTGTGTGTGTGTGTGTGTGTGTGTGTGTCTGCCTGTGTCTCAGTTCCCACAGCTGTTTGAGAAACACAGCTCTCCTGGCTTTTGAAACAGGTGTCCTTCTCAACAATGGGAGCTGCACAATACCCAGCCCCGGGGAAAACTTGAGGCCCTTGAAGCCAGGTAGCTGGCAGAGGGTCAACATAGGCCTAAGCTGGCCTGAGCTTTCCTTGTCCCAGGCTACAACTTCAATGTACTGTACTCTCTTGCCACATCAGCCCAGGAGTAAGGGCCCCAGCTCGAAGCTCCCCTTCCTGGTGCACACTGACTCTCAGAAATCCAAGCCCAGCTCTGCTGCACACACCGGAAGCTTAGGACTCCTGAAGCTCCTGGGTGATGGTCAGTGTGGCCCCCACCTTCTGCCAACCCTCCGTCCCAGCTGCTCTTGTCACCTGCAGCAGACAGAGCATCCCACATGCCTTAACTGACTCTGAAAAGTTAAGTCAGGTATAAACGTGAAGGCTTAATGAAAAGGAGAGCACTGTGGATTAATTATGCCCTTGTCTGCCGAGGTAACGGCTCACAGCCCGCAACCCTGGGCTCCCCTGCACAGCTGCCATCACTGCCTTGGCCTTTGCTTTCCTCACAGAAGGCAGATGTGCACAGAGGTACCTGGGAGCTGGAGCAGAGGAGACATTCTGTTAATTATGGTGTTTGCAAGAATAAATCCACCAGGGTAATGCTAAAAAGATGTGTGCTGTGTGTGGTGGTCCCTCCCACTTAACTCCCTAAATGTTCTTGTCTGCCAGCCTCTCATTGGTGTGGTAGTCTGTCAGCGGGGAGCTGAAGAGATTTAATGAGCTGTGATGTACTCCTACCATCAAGAAGCTGTCTTACTATAGATGCAGATGCTATTATCACCACCTCCACCATCACCATCGTCTTCACATCATCTCCACCATCACCATCATCATCTTATCACCTCCACCATCACCATCATCTTCACATCACCTCCACTATCACCATCATCTTCTTCATCACCTCCACCATCACCATCATC
>CABHPP010168525.1:0-17015 GCA_902168425.1 Peromyscus attwateri | reverse complement strand
CATCATCATCACCTCCACCATCACCATCACCTTCTTCATCACCTCCACCATCACCATCATCATCATCACCTCCACCATCACCATCATCATCTTCATCACCTCCACCATCACCATCATCATCTTCATCACCTCCACCATCACCATCATCTTCTTTATCACCTCCACCATCACCATCATCTTCATCACCTCCACCATCACCATCATCTTCATCACCTCCACCATCACCATCACCTCCACCATCACCATCATCTTCTTCACCACCTCCAACATCACCGTCATCACCACCACCATCTTTCCATGCACACCCAACGGGTGAGGCACTGAAGCAAGTGCGTTCCAGGTGACTCAGTTTCACACTGTCAGCTCTCCTATGGAGTAGATGCTCTTGTCCCCTGTTAGGTGAGGCTTTGCATTGTCCATGGCTGCACTAAATTTTTCTAAAAATAAGCAAATCCATATTGGTGAGATAGCTCAGTTTCTTGCCAAGGCTGGGGACCTGAGTCTGATTCCCAGGACCCCCATAGTGGAAGGAGAGAGCCGACTCCCACAAATTGTCCTCTGACCTCCACACAAGTTCCGTGGCATATATGCACACACACGGTAAGTAAATAATATAAAATAAATAAGTAAATACATAATAAATGGTGGAGGTGGTGAAGAAGATGATGGTGATGGTGGAGGTGATGGTGATGGTGGAGGTGATGAAGAAGATGATGGTGATAGTGGAGGTGATGAAGAAGAATTTTTTTATATATATATATGATTTTTTTATCAGATGATTTTTTTTATCAGCAACGTTGGGCTCTGATCTTTGTCGTCTCTGACTCTGAGCCATGGGCTAGCCTTATGCAGTGACAGCCCTGGTGATGGAGATGGTCTCAGCTGTACACTGAGCATGTGCAGTGCTGTGTTGCAGACAGTCTACCGTAGAACAGAAAGACTGGGGGAGGCTTGGGTGGGTAGAAAGCACTTCCTACCTGGAGACTGGCTACTGAAAATCTCAGGAGCTTGCTTTCTGCTTCCCCCCCCCCCCCCCATATCTCCATATCCCAGAAATTTACCTTCCTCCTGGAATAGAAGAAGCTGACCCGGCAGTTCCTTGGGAACCAGGGCAGGAGGCCCAGTATTCCCCATTTCCATTCCGTCAGAAGATCCCACCGCAGTGATTGTTCAGTCCTACCTGGACTGACAGACAGGCCTCCTCATCTGACTCTGAACTCCCAGAGCAGATGGCAGAGAGATCTGCCAGGGTCGGACTCACACCACAGGCTGTGTCTGGGGACAGAGCTCTGACAGAACAGGAAGTCTCCAGGGGCTGCCACATCAAGGGACTTTTCTCTCCACAGCTGCTTCTGTGTGTTTGTCTTTCATTGAAAGAGCACACATGGCTGGCTGCTGCTGGCCAGACCTTGCTCGGAAGTTTAGGGCAGCTGCTATGGTCAGCAAAGTGACCTCCTTCCGATCTAGAGGGCCACAGCTGCATGGGAGGGCAGAGGTAGGGCAGCTGCTTGGGGGGCGGGGGAGGGAGGGGCTCAGAGAGGTCAAGAGACATGTTCAAAGTCACAGAGAAATTGAACTGAAGTATAAATTCAAATGGCATTCTGGGGTCATGGTGCCTCTTTCTGCTCCTCGGAGCACCTGCTGAGCTCCAGAAAGATATCCAGGGAGCAGAGGAAGCCCCTGTGACTGTGAGCTGGTGGGTACCACGGACAGGACACACTGTATACTTACTGGCATGCACTGTGAAGGGGGATTTTGACTCTTGCATTAGTTACCTTTTCCTGTTAGTATAACTAAATAATTGACAAAAGAAGCAACTTCATTTTCCCTTTTTGTTTAGTCTGGGGCTGCAACCCCAGCTGCCCACATTCAGCGCGCATCTTCCCTTCCCAGTTAACCTCTCGGGAAACATCCTCAGACAGCACCAGAGGTTTGTTTCCTGGGTGACTCTAAATTGGGTTAAGATTAGCAGTTACACCCCATTAAAATATTTTTGTTTGGTATCTGCCTGTGCAAGCACATGGGGAAGTAGATGATGGAGTAGGGGTGCTTGTCCATGGTGGGGAGGCTAGACATTGGGATATCTTCCTCTACTGTTCTGAGGCTCATAATTTTAAAAATGTTTTTATTAAATTTCTTTGTACATGTGGATGACAGAGGAAAACTTGTGGGGTTTATCCTTTCCTTTTACCACGTTGCCTTTATCTGCTGAGCCATCCCACCAGACCTGCCTCACTGCTTTTGAGACAGAGTCTCTCACTGAACCTGAAGGTTGCCACTTGGGCTACACTGGCTGGCAGGCAAAACTCAGAGATGCTCTCATCTCCACCCCCAACACTGGCATCATAAGTGCACACTGTCACAGATGGCTTTTGTGACAGGTCAGAACTCGGATCTTTAAGCTTGTACAGGAAACACTGCCCACTGAGGCACCTCCATAGCCCAAACAGTTACAACTCTCTCTCTTTTTAAGAGTGTGTGTGTGTGTGTGTGTGTGTGTGTGTGAGTGTGTGTGAGTGTGTGTGTGTATGTGAGTGTGTGAGTGAGTGTGTGTGTGAGGATGTGTGTATGTGAGTGTGTGAGTGAGTGTGTGTGAGTGTGTGTGTGTGTGTGTGTGTGTGTGTGTGTGTGTGTGCGCGCGCACTTTCAGGTGGCAAAAGCGGCCAGAAGAGGGCACTGAATGGCCCAGAGCCAGAGTTACTGGTGATTGTGAACTGAACCACCTGAAGTAGATACAGAGAACTGAGTGAACTCTCGTCCTCTGCAAGAGCAGCAAGCGCTCTGAACCGTTGGATCACCTCTCCAGCCTGACCATCACATCTCTTAATCCACACAATTGTTCACAGAGGTACAGATGCTGTCCTCCTGTTAAAGATGCAGGAGTTGAGACTTCCGGAGATGAGTTGACCTGCTCAAAATCACTGCTAATGAGTAGAATGACCTAGGATGAAATTGTGGGACATGCAGGGCTCCTATGAAAAGGCGTATTCACTGAACACTTAACATTTAACAGGGCACCTGCTGCACACCAGGCTGTAGGCTGTTCTCAGAATGCAACACTGAGCAGGCCAGACGGGGTCACAGTGCCTAGAGAACCCACAGTCAGTCACGCGGGACAGACGTCTGAGCAATGGCAGAGCTCAGGCCTATGACTTTTGGTCTCTGGGCTCCTGTAGAGGCGGCTCTCCATCTGGCTTCCAAATAGGATCACCTAGGAAGCAACAGAACAATAGCAATGCCATGATCCCACTCAGACCAGCAGAAGTCCGGGCTCCTCATTTGGGTCAGTAAGTTTCTGGTCATAAGGCCAAGGACACTTTTCTATACCCACTTCGAGAGCACAGTAGGTTCAGAGTACAGGATTGATAAAATATGTGGGGAGAGAGGTGTGGTGGTGATGCACTGCATCTATGCCTGCCCTAGAAGGATTCCAAGTTTGGAGCTAGCCTGGGCTACATAGTCAGGTCCATCTCAGAAACACACAGAAAGAAAAAGAAAGAGGGTAAGGAACAGGAAGGAGAAGGACGGGAGAGGATTACACCATGAAGGCCCAGGCTGCAGCTTTGAGAAGGGACCTCAGGAGGCCAAAGAGCTGCAGGAGCACGTGTCCTCTCCGGTGACGGAAGAGTGGGGCGGGATGATGGGTTTACACCAGTTGTCTCAAGGTTGTTGGTTGCCATCTTCTTGGGAAGAATTTATTATTTATTGCCGTTTCCAAAGATGGGACGTTTGCCAGAGTGTCTTGAGATGCACTTGTAAAATGTAAAACGCTGATTAAAATGCGTAAGATGGAGCATGGAGCAATCAGAGAGACGGGAATCAGCATGGAGAAGTTTTGTCACTTTCGTTGTTGGAGATTGGAAAAAGGCCAGTTTATCAGATGGGACCTCGGCCCAGCCCTGGACACCAGGAGTGAAGGGAAAATGGGAGTCCGGAGGCCTCTAAGTTTGATGTGGAAAAGTGGTCTGTCACTGGGGTCTTTGCAGCTAAGATGAAGACACTCCTGTTCTCAGGAAGCCCCAGGCTGAGCGAGGTATGGCCAGTTCTCAGGAAGCCCCAGGCTGAGAGACATATGGCTAATTCTCAGGGAGTCCCAGTCTGAGGCAAGATACAGTTTGTCCTTAGGGAGCCCCAGTCTGAGGGGAGGCATGCCCAAGTCTGGGGAAGGTTCCTTGTGAAGTGACTGAGCACTCGTGACTGTCTCTGTATTCAGAGGTGTGAGGCTCTGGGTTATTTTGGGTGAAGGCAGCCTTCTGGGTATATGCGGTTAGTCACGGCCTCACTAGAGTCTTCGTGTGGAGGCTGGATCACAAACTCTTCTCCTGTGTTTACTATTTCTCCCATATTGGTGATTTTATGCTGTGTCAAGGGTATGGCTTTTTGTTGGTGGTGGTGTTTTCTCATCCTTCTTTCTCGCAGCTAATGGCCGAAGGGAGACTGGACAGTGTATGTTTACTAGTACAATGGAAGCTGATGCAGCTTTGTGCTGGGCACTCTTCTAAAACCTTTGTCTGTCGAAGGCTCTAGGTTCTAGGTTCTGGTTAGTAATCACCATAGCCCACATTTATACACAGACATCACTCAAGTGCTGACCTTCGTATCCATGACAACACACTGACCCCCTTGTTTGTTCAGTTCACTGCCCCCAGCCCTGGTCTTCCTGAATAGGAAGTGAACAATGTGACCCTTTTTTTGCAGCTGACTGTGCCAGGGGTAGGCACGTGACTCAGACTAGTCCCTGACCTGGCTGCCTAGCAACCAATGAGAGTTTCTCTTGAGAACTGGAAGAGAGAGGACACTTAAAGAATTTGGCTGGTGTGGACCTGGAGTGTGGAGCTCAGTCAGTGTTGGGGACAGAGTGGCCCCAGGAAGACTAGGTTATGTCAATGCAGAGGAAGCCGATTTGCAGGGAGGAGACTAGAAATAGAGATAGAAAAAAGAGAGATCAAGAGACAGACATCCCAGGGAGCCCACTGGGAGCTTTCTGAGGCTCTGTGAGACCAGCCTCCACTGTGAAACTGAGAGATACCCTTTTCACTTGTATCCTTAGGCTAACCCCCCCTTCCGAAGCTGTCTTTGCAGTGGGGGTGTTTGCTACAGCATTTGCCTGAGCAAGGATTTTAGGATCAAATCAAATAATGCTTATGAAAGGGCTTGGTGACCTGTGAGGAGCTATGGTGATTATGAAATGTCTGGAAGCAAGGTCTGAATTTAAATATAGTCAGTGGGTTTCTAGGAGAAGAAGTGAGGCAGGGGCCATACTGCCTGGGGACTTTAATGAGGGAAGCTGGACAGGGAGGCTGATGGTTCTGGATGGAGATTTGTTGAAGGCATGAGACGGGCAGCCTGAGAAGGTTGGCAGAGCCTGCGAACAGGAGAGACAGCTGGGGTGGACTTGTGAAGGAGGCACGGGGATGTTTCACGGGGATGGTGGGCAGCAGGGGCGGCCAGAGGCTGTTGCAGAGGGCAGAGGAAAGTTGCAGTAACCCCAGTGAGCCCTGAGAAGTTTCTGAGTGGCTGTTTTTAGGAGAGCACAAAGATGGATTTGGTGGAGGCAGTAACGCAAGAAGGCACCACAGTCTTCGGGGCGGGGACTGAAACAGAAAAGCATTCAGAAAGGGAAACTTGGTGAAGGAAGGAGACCCAATTACTCATCCGTTCAACAAGCATTGTTGAGCACTGTCCCAAGCAGAGGTGATGTAGCATGGTGAGTGAGGGAGCTGTGGTTGTGGTTTGGGTCCTCTTGAAGTTTCCGATCTGCTGAGGGAGCCAGGTCAACACAATGATAGAAAACAATGCCCGATTATAAACAGTTGGAAAGTCCTGGAAAGAGTGTGGTTGGCTCAGGGAAGGTTGCAGCTGGGTCACCAGATGAAGTTGCTCCTGAGTTGCAAACTCTGAGAAGTGTTCTAGGGCGCACGAGCAGCAGAAACAGCTGGAAGTGGCATTCCGGAGTGTGAGGACAAAGGCCCAAAGCAGACAGAAGTGCTGGCACCAGGAGCCTGGAAAGTCAAGTGGCCCCGGTCCAGAGGCCAGGCCATGTGGCCCACCCTGCTGATTCTCCTGAGAGCTGTAGCAAGGCTGGGGCGCTTTCTGCAGAGAGGCACATACCACTGGGTCTGAGACGGTGGAATCCTGTTGGACACAGGAAGGATGGAAGTGACCCCGGGAGGGTTCTGCAAGCCAGATGTGCCTAGCTTTTGCCACTTGACACAGCTGGAGTCACCAGGAAAGAGGGGAGCCTCAGTTAAGGAACTGCCTCTAACAGATTGGCTTGTGGGCTAGTCTGTGGGGCATTTTCTCAGTTAACGATTGATGTGGGCTGGTCCAGCTCGCTGTGGGTGTTGCCAACCTCAAGCAGGTGGTCCTGGGGTGTAGAAGAAAGCGGATTGAATAAGCCGTGGGGAGCAATAAGCCGTGATCCTCCATGGCCTTTCCCTCAGTTTCAGCCTCCAGGTTTCTGCCTCGAGTTCCGGCCCTAGCTTCCCTTGATCCAACCCCTGCACCCCACCCCCACCCTGCTAAGTGCTTTTGGTCCGTGTTATATAGCACACCACGTTCCTTTTCTGTTGTTGGGATAGATGCCCTGACACAAAAGCAGTTTAGGGAAGAAAGTGTGCATTTGGCTCAGAACTTCTGGTTACAGTCCGTTACTGTGGGGAGGTCGAGGCAGGAACTTAAAGCATCCCATTCACAGTCAAGGGCAGAGACAAAAGAAACACACAGATCCTTGCTTCCTTACTTCATGCTTATACCAATCGGGACCTAGAATGGTGCCGCCCACAGTGTGCTGGCCCTCCTCACATCAATCAGCAATCAGGAGGATTCCTCACAGAAGTGCCCACTGACCAACTTGAACTGGATAGTTTCTTATTAAAACTCTCTTCCCATGTGCTAGGTTATGCAGAGTAGACAGTTAAAGTTAACTATCACACTGAGCAAGAGGCTTCGGCTTGGAACTAAGACCAGGAGAATGACAAGGCCTTGCTGGGCAGGGAACTCCCGGGAGCAGAGGAAGGCTCTGGTGCCCTGGTGATGACTGAATATGGGTGCTGGAGACTTCTCTGTCTAGGCGTCATGTTTCTAGGTCTCTCCTCTCAATGGGCACATGGCTGACAGCGGCCATTGAGTTGCCTCAGGAAAAAGAGAAAAAGAAAGACTCAGGCCTGCCCTGGGACAAAAGGATCTCAGGAGTGCTCCCTTAGAGAGAGCATGGAAGGACTGGGGGAACCTGCTACCAGGAAATAGCTGAAGCAACATGGCCAAGCAGTTCAGAAGCAGATGCCTCATGCTGAATGGGGGTGGGGGAGGTGGGAATCTAGTCTCAAGAATGGTTTCACCCTCATGGCCATGGAGAAAGGATAGGAGAAAGAAAGAAGTCAGGCAGCAGAGGAAGACTCAGACTGTCTGAACTCTGTATAACCAAAGAGCATTCGTGAGAAAAGCCTTGGGCTGCGTGTGTAGCAAAAAGCACACACTGCAAACGATCTGTAAACGGGGCTTTCATGGCCGGAGGCTCTTGAATATCAGCCCTTTCCTAGCTCTCTGATCCACTTCCATTCTTGAGTGCCTTTCTATTCCATTGCTTTCCATGTGTCCCCTGGTCCCATTCTTTGTTTTAGGCCACAAAAATCTGGACATCTCAGAAGTGTCCCTGAAACTCAGACCTACGATCCTAATGCCGTCAAGGTAGCCCAGGAAAGAAAGGGAAGGGATCAGCATGGATCGAGTCAGTATGTTCCAGAATCAGGTCAGGCCATTTTCTTTATTTTTGCAACCATATGACCCATTTCACACGTGAGAAGGGAGAGTCAAGGAAGGGAGGCTTAGGGCTGGATGAAGCTCAGTCAGTGAGGTGCTTGATGCACACGCTCGAGGATCTGAGTTCAAATCCCCAGCACCCACATAAAGCACTGAGTGTGGTGGAGCATGCTTCAGTCCCAGCGCTGTGGAGGGCAGAGTCAGGAGGATCTCTGGGTCTTGCTGGTTCTAGGTATAGTCATGGAGGCACACTCCACGCTCAGAGAGAAACCTCTGAAAAATAGATGTTGAATATGGTAATAATAGGCAATAAACAGCAGTCCATCTGGGAAGGAGGCGGACAATAATTTCCTCAGAAAAACGTAGCTGAGGAGGAGGAAGAGCCGAAAAGAGAAAGGCCTGTCCCTCCCTGGCCTCAAAGTGAGAGGCTGCATCAGACAGAGATTGGCGGATACGTGCAAGAGGTAGACCTGGCGGGACTTAACCTGGGGAGGAGGAGTGAGATGGGGAGGGGAGGGAGGGAAAGAGGGGGGCACTGGGACCCTGTGAGCGGGATGTGAGAGGAAGTTCTTCAGAAAAAATTCCCAGAGAAATTCCCCCAAGTAATTTCAAGAGCAAAGGAAATATCATGTTTTTATACATTTATTTATTTACCTTTATGTTTTAAATTAAAATAGAATTACATCACTCCCGCCTCTCCTTTCCTCCCTCCAACCCCTCCCTTGTCCTCTCCACTCTCGAATTGATAGCCGCTTTTTCTTTGAGTATTAATGTTCACACACACACACACACGCACGCACGCACGCACGCACGCACGCACGCACGCACGCACGTGCTGGCTCCATTTTTTTCTTGCTTGTGTGTATATTGTTTCAGGGCTGTCCATTTCGGATTAGATAACCAATCAGGAGTCTCATCTCTGGGAGAGACTAATTTTCCCTCTTTCAACAGCCATTCGTTGCCTGTAGTTGTCAGCTTACTAGAGCAGCATAGTTCCTTAGCGACATTCTAAATCTTATCCTTACGTCCAAAGACAAGTGTAGTTATTACCCCTCATCAAAGATGCTGCACTCCGTAGTAAATGGTGACCATTACAGAGAACTGCAATGGGCCACAGTGCAAAGATCAATGGATTGTGAAGAGCTCAGGCCCAATGGATGCTCTTCTGTCATGGCTCCTGTAGCTGTGACTCAGGGAACAGCGCAGGAGGGGGGCAGGAATGCTGCAAGAGCAAGCACACTGGGAGTCTGCTGTGAGAACACCTTTCTTAGAAAGGATGCGTAAACAACGACAGTGTTGATAGAGATCCTAACATTTTTACATGTTTTAAGGGTGTAGTGGTACATTTCCTATCACATGATTTAGGTCAATACAGCATGTATGACAAAGAGCATGGAGGAGTCAGGTGCTGGTTAAGACTATAAATTAGGACCATTTTTAACTCTATGTCCCGAGGAAGCAGCAGCAGGAGGCTTGGGTCGATGTCTTCGGGCTGTGGGGTTTGGCTCCTTGGGAGGACCACTGTCATAATAGGGCAGGCCTCCTCTTCTAACAATAGAGCATGGCAGAGGGAGACGCCCAGTGTCAACCTCCAGCCTCCATAAGGATGTGCACACATGTGCACACAAACACATGTACAAACACAGAAAAGAAAGGCTTGCTTACTTAGGCTCCCTCAGGCACTCAGTGGCCAAACTGAAAGTCACTCCAGAGTCTGGGTTGATCGGAATCCCCAGCACTCCAGCTCTCCGTCTCTCTGCCTCTACCACCCCGATTTTTTTTTTAAATTATGCATATGAGTGTTTTGTTTGCATGCATGTAAGTGCGCTGTGTACACGCCTAGTGCCCTGAAGGCCTGAAGAGGGCACTGGATGAAGGGTTCACAACACGCCCCCACGGTCGGGCGTGTTTGCATATGCCTGGCGGACACTTCCGCCTAGCCAGTTCCAGGTCAGGATAGCCATTTCCGGGTCAAGGCGTCTCTCGTGACCAGGATCCGTGACGTTGCATGGCTGCATAGGTGCGCAGCGTGGCCATGTGATCTACGCGCATGCGTGGAGTAGTTACAGCCGGCGCCATGTTCCCTGGTTCTTTTCCTCCTCTCTGCACATGTGCCTCCCCAGGCCTGGTCACTCTCTGTCCCTTTCATCTTAATAAACTCTTATTAGCGGATTCTGTCGTGTTTCGTGACATTTCCTTGCAGGGTAAGAGCACAAAATAACTAACACTGGGTCCCCTAAAACTGGAGTGGTGGAAGGTCATGAGCTGCCACATGGGTGCTAGCCACCACACCCAGGTCCCCTGAAGAGCAGCAGGTGCTCTTGACAGTAGCACCATCTCCCCAGCACTCCCCACCACCATGGCGGCTTGTATCCTGTGGGGCACTTTACTGGAGATGGAGTTTGGGAGGAGAAACTAATGTTGGTCTTTGACACCGACTTCCCAATTACCAAAGAGAACAGCTGTGGAGGCAGCTGGAAACTCAGGCTGCCAGAAAGGCTTGAAGTCCAGGCTAGATTTAGATGCTGAGGGCTGATGAGTTGGCTGAGCAGGTAACTTGTTGCCAAGTCTCATGACCTGAATTCTGTCTCAGGGACCCACATGGTAGAAGGAGAGGACTGACTCCTGGGGCTGTCCTCTCCTCCACACGTGCACTGTGTCATGAACACACGCACCCTTCCCATACACAAATAAATACAAGTGTAAGTACAATTATACATATAATATATACGTACATGTGTGCTTTGATGTTGAAAGGTCACCCTGGCCAGCTTTGAGGCACATGGCTCCCCTGAGAACAGACCTGTCTCTGTGGATTGTCTGGCCCCTTCTTTTCCCTTCCCTCCACCTGATGTGCTCACCCGACTGACCCGCTTTTTGCTGATCTTCTAATTAACAAAAGAGCCAGTCACTCCATTATTTTATGATCATAGTTTAAGAAAGGAGGTGGGATGGCTTCGCGCAGGTCTGTCTGATTGCCGGATTAGCAGGCGGCTTCCAGCTTGCTTAATCCTTCTTTAATTCCTTGATCAACTTGGTTCAGCTCAAAAACAGCCAGGCACCTAGGAAATTCGGGATAAAAGCTGTGTTGTCAGGACTTAAGCACCATTGTGTTTGTTCATTAATGTGAGCCAACTGTGTTCGCCTGTAACGAGAGGGGCAGGTACACAAAGGCGCGGCCGGGGACAGAGCTCAGAGAATAGCAGCTGGGTTGGGGACAATAATGCCTGGGAGAGATGGAAAGGGACATCCACTTGGGGTGGAGCCAGGATAAGAATGTGGCTGGACACAGTGCCCCAGGCCCTGTCCGCCTGGGGCGGAAGCACAGACTGCTCAGATCACAGGGCCCAGGCAGAAGACACACTCCACATGCAGAGTGGGAAATTGGTAGAATTTTATAAAGAGCCCATGGAAGGGGGAAGCAGAGAAACTGTAGAAGACGATTCTATATTCAGAGCCATTCCTACCCTTGGGTATGAAGAGTCAAGGAGGGAATTGTCTAGGGAGGCTGGAGAGAGCTGTTTTAGAAAGAGGAATCCCACGGGTGATAGAGCCTACTTTGTTAGCCGGGGACACACCACTTTGTGAAGCTCTGACGTCTTGGTTGTAGGTGACAGTTCAAAGCTACTCATTCGGTTTCCAGAACTAAATTGGTGACTTGTTTTTCTACATTCTTGTCCTCCCACCCTCAAAACTGATTCAGAGACAGCTTGGCTACAAGCAAGTATTGTAGACTAGTCATCAACCACAAGGCAGGGAACTGCCCCCATTCCTCTGAAACCTTTAAGAAAGGCCTCCTGCTGTCCCATGGGGGCCTGATCTCTCCTCAGAGAGCCTACCTTGCTACAGCCTGCCTGTCTGTCTAGATGGAATTGTTGTGTAACAGTTTCCTCTGAGATGAAACATATATCCTGCAGGGAAGTTCCTTAAGCAGAGAGGTAAACAACTCAAAATAGCTTCAGGAAGTCCCTGAAACCGAGCAGATTCACCAGGCCCCTTCCTACCACAGTAAGCAATAAAAGCAGAGAGTCCTTCTCAGAAGAGCAAAGTCAAGTTGCAAATAAGACTCTCAGACAATCTGAGTAGCAAAGAAGATGCTCAGACCACACCAGCTGCCTGGAAGAGGTTTAGACCAACCGAGGCACCTGGAAAGGACGCTCTCCAACCTGTTGAGCTACCTATAGGCTGTGCAGTGTGTTCCAGGTTCCCAGCTCTGTGAGCTGTCGCCCATGCTGGGGTGGGCTTTGGTGATGCAGCTGTCTGTGAGTCAATCTGCTTCTATAAGTGACCCCAGTAAAGCTCACTGGTTCAAGCTGGACTTTGGTGGTATCCCTGCTTTGGTCTGTTGTGGGCTCCCTATCTGGGGTGAGTAGATATGTGCTGCATTTCTCCAGGAAAAGTTTTGTCATACAACAGGTGGTAATAGCCCTTCTAATAAATCACTTATCCCAAAAGACAGTCCATCTTGGTATCCCCCTTGAGTCCCAAGTCAGAAGCATTTCACAGTCTCATCTGCCCCATACACCTTCTCCAGAATGGTCAGGGAGCCTGGTGGTCCTGCTTGAGCATACTGGCAAGGAAAGGGAGCAGCTATGGAATGCCCAGTAGAAGAAGCTCACCCTGTAGTCTGCAGCCACCCTCTTGGTCTCTCCTGCTCTGTGGCCTAGTTTACACTGGAGGAATTAGGGTGCCTGTCAAGCTTAGGCCTCAGTCTTTGCTGACTGCCTGGCCCTTCTCTTTCCAGCCTGCTCAGCAGGGCCAGCTAAGACTCCATCTCCTCTTTACTTTCCTTCCGTCTTCAAAGCTTCCCCATCCTATGCGTTCTTGGTAGAGGAGAACCAGTTTGACAGAATGAACCTGGTTTAGATGTTTTCCTACTTGGTCTCATTCCTTTGGAGGCCATGCTGAGTCCCATAGGGCCTGCTCTGCAACTCAGAGGAGTGTGAGACCACCTACTGAAGGACAGAAAGGAAACACCTACTCATGTCAGGTGTGCCAGGATGAGACACAAGCATCTTCGTTCCATAATGAGAGTGCCGGCGACTCACAGTAGCAAAAGCTGGGCGTTTATTTTACAGCTTTGCCAGGCTGGGTATCAGCCTGGAATGGCAGGCATGTTAACGAGTGCAGAGACCAGGTTGGAAACCCTAATGGGAGTGGCCCCTTTCTTTCTGCCTACTGAGGAACCCAGAGGGACAATCTTCCTCGACATCTGGGTTTTGTCTTTTCCTTTGTCACTCACTTTTTTTTAAAACAAAAACATGTGTGGGTTCTTCTCTTTGTTTTACATTTTGCTTGTTTTAAAGTTCACTGGGCACATGACCTTGCAGGCAAATTTGGCTGTCAGTTATAGTGGGTAGCCATTCCAGCTTTGGTCTGGAAGTTCCAACCCCCACTGAGGCTTCGGTAACTATCACACCTACAAGGCCCTGAAGACCCGAGATCGGGAGGCGCCGCGCTCTCTTCCTGCTTGGACCCAGGACACTAGAGGTAGACCGAGGAGAGTTCTCCAGAGAACACTGCCGGACTGCGCTGCGTCTTTCCCAGAACCCGCAACCTACCTATCCCTTCATTTGCAAGTTACGCCGTTAAATAAACTCCCTTTTAACTACATGGAGTGGCCTTAATAATTTCACCAATAGTAATTTTCCACGCTAAGCTTTTAGTTCAGGTGAGCAGTGTCCCGAGTGTGGGTGAGATGAGGGAGTGGTTACCTAGCAGGTGTTAGAAGGGGTCTAGTGTTTTCTCTTTGATTGTAACTGGCTCTAGGCTGGTTTGAGGCACCACTGAAATTGAACCATCAGAATTCCCTTCTTCTACCAGGCTTGCCTTGCATGAATGGGTCCAAAATCCCAGAGTCTGTCAGTAGGGATGCTACCCCAGCTCGCTCCTGACCTCACAGGCCTCGCCTTCCTGGCCGTTTTTACAAGAAGTCCTTTCTGGTCACCCACCCATGTCATGTTCTCCCTTCTGTCCCAAAGGTCTTGTCCCCTACAGGATCAAGCTGTTCCTGGGTCTGGATCTCAAATGTGGGTTCTAGGCCTACTGGGCTGTGATGGCCCTCAAGGATAGGCTCATTGGACCATCCCCAACTCCTCCCCCAGCATCTGTACCAGCTCCACCTGCCTCTGTGAAAGATGCACATGGCTGGTGGGAATCATACTGCTCTATAGACTTTCCCCTCCCCCTCCCCCGAACTCAGAAACACAGCTAAGAAGCGAAATGTAATATATTTATGGACCCCTGACTCTGGGGAGAGGTCATTGAGCCAGGGTATTATTTTCATAATTTTCAAAAGATTTATTTTTATTAATTTTTAAGTTAGGCATGTCTGCACACCTGAGTACAGGTTCCTGTGCAGGCCGTAGGCCTCAGATTCCCCCGGAACTAGAGTTACAGGATGTTGTGACCTGCCCAACTTGGGTGCTGGGAGCTAAACTTGGTTCTTAGGCAAGAACAATATGCAATCTTGACCACTGAGCCATCTTTCCAGCCTCATTTTTAGGAATTCAGAAGCTAAAATTGTTAGAATTAGAAAAGTACAGGTATCACACAACTCAATAGTTTACATTAATTTTTAAGCTATGAATTTTTTTTTAAACTGGTCACATGGAGCCCAGGCTGACCTTGAACTCTTGATTCAAGCATTCTTTCTAAGTGCTGGGATGTCAGGCAGGAAACACTGTGCCCTGCAGTGCTAGGCATGAAATCCGAGGTGTGCTAGGTCAGCACTCCACCAACTGAGCTACAGCCCAGCCCTTCAGAATCGTGTTCCTCACAGGTGAGCTCTTCCATGGATTCTAACAGCTAAATGATCAATGGCAGCTTCCTTGGAAGGCGGGAGTTGGTGCTTCACCCAGCTGCTGATATCTGGACACCAAGAATCAAGGGCTCCTTGTGTTACAGAGCTACAGTTCTGAGTGGGCCCAGTAAAGACTGAGACCATGAAGGGAGGTGACTTAGTTGGCTTGGCAGAGGAGGGGTTAGAACCTAGGTTTTAGCATTCCTCCTTGCTTAGCTCCTAGGAAGGGTTGTCTGCTTTGGCCCTTCTTGGCCAAGTCTTCTCTCGTGCTCACCAGGCGTGCCCCAGGAATCCAGAGAGTAAGCCGTGAAGCTGTACTTGGGCACTGGGTAATGTGTATCTGGGGCCAGAATGAGGCGTTGAATCACTTCTTCCTTCCTCATACTTCCCTTGCTGAGCAAGGCACTTGCCAGGTGACTGGGAACCTGCGGTCATGAAAGTCCCAGTAGTTTCTCTTACATCCTTGCTCCTTCCTTTGGGGAACAGGATGGTGACCTGCCACTTTCTCTGCCTGAGACCTTGAATGAAGTTCAATTAGCATGCAGGTCCTGTACCGGCCAACTCCACATATTGTTCAGACAGGTTAAGGATTCCTGATAAGGCCTCTCAAATCAAAAGGCAGAAATGAACTTAATTAGAGCTTGGAATACTCAAGGTAGAGATAAAAGGAAAGCAACCAGTTCTCTACAGCAACAAGCTGGGGGCAGGGAGAGGAAGGAGGAAGAGAGAACTCAGAGGAGAAAGGAATTGGTCCTCAGAACCTCCGTGTCAACGTTAAACCTGGCCATTCTCATGCCTGTAAAAATCTAAGTGTCTGGAGACTCTGAGGAGATGTAGGTGCCCTGGTGTCCCTGGAGCCGGGACACAGCTTGTGTCTGACTACAGGGGTGAGGCTCAGGAAAGTCAGGAAGAGGCTGCCTCCAGCCCATGGTGCTATATGGGCTATATCAATCTCTGATCAGACTGACAAAAGTCATCATGGGACCAAAGCTCCTGATTCTGTAAGAAGCACATACCAGGTCCAGACCTGTCATGACCCATACAGGGGCTGTATCATCTAAGTATGTTAGGAAATGGCCTCTGGCTCCTTGGGACCTTAAAGACATCCAGAATTTAGGAGTCTTAGGCACTTGAGACTCATTCCTATCATAAAACAGAGGAAGACACTGAAGCCCATGCTGGAAGACTATGAATTAACCTGTTGAAGAAGTCAGAGCATTTATGACCCAGTTGCTTTCCAAGGTTTCATGAATTCACCACCGAGCCTTTGACACATGAACCTGGGAGGAACATTTCAGATTCAAACCACAGCAGACCAGGAAGATCACCACCTTACCCCGAGAAGCTGAATGGCTTTTCTCAATGACAGAAACAGTGGGTCAGACATGGAGGGCTGGATTGGGCTCCGACTTGGTTCCCATTTCCCACAGAACGTAGGAACATGCTAACAGGCTGGTTGAAGATACAAGGAAGTGGTCTGCCCGCACACCTGAGTGTGCAGAGAGTGTACCTATGACCTTTCTTGATTTCCATATGTGCTAGATGGTCATGGCTGGGGGCCAGCTTAGAGTGGCCTTACAGCGAGAGAGCTGCAGCTTTAATAATTCCACTTCTACTGTGAATAATTCCACTTCTACCACTCCCAGAGCCTCCTGTTCCTGCCACTGCTGCCCTCTGGAGGGGGCTGAGCTGAGCTGGGTTTATCTAAACAAAAGTAGACATAGACTAAGGTGGATGAATACTGCATGGGTAGAAATTCTGGTCCTTAGGAAAACAATGTCACCTGTCTTAACTGTAGCCCCCATGCTACAGTCCGGATGTGACAATGCAGGTGTCTGTGGAGCATTAACACCATGTTCTAGAAATAGTTAGTGTAAGGGTTGTTTTTGACTGTCAGCTTGACACGGTCTAGAATCGCCTGAGAAGGGAGTCTCAGTGAGGAACTGTCTAGGTTAGGTTGGCCTGTGGGCACGTCAGTGGGGGATTGTCTTGACTACGTTCATTGATGTGGACTCACCCACCTTAGGAGGCATCGTTCCCTAGAAAGGTGATCTGGGATTGTGTAAGAGAGAATTGAGTACAAGTAAGCAGGCATGTGTTTATCCATTAATCTCTGTTCTAACAGCTACTGCAAAGTCCCTGCTGCCTTGACTTCCCCACAACAATGGACTGTATCCTGGAACTGTGAGCAAAATAAACCCTTTCTCCCTTAAGTGTTTGTGTTTTATCACAGCAACAGGAAAACAAAACAAAACAAAAACGGAGACATTGGTATTCAGTAAAATATGCGAATTAAGAACGATTGGCTGGAAGAGATTGCTTGGTCTGTGGAGTGTTGGTTACACAAACCTCAGGACCCAAGTTCAATTCCATTACCTATGTAAAAGGAGGTGTGGTGCAGTGTGGTGGTGCAGTGTGGTGGTGCAGTGTGGTGGTGCAGTGTGGCAAAGTG
>CABHPP010168524.1:6436-30471 GCA_902168425.1 Peromyscus attwateri | reverse complement strand
TCTTTGCTACCCTGCCTCTACCCTGCACAGCTTCACACTCTTAGGAGATAATGGGGGCCTCTGTAAGTACCCAAAGGTAGTAAGTAGGGAGCACCCTCCCCTATGTCCTTTGGCCTCTGAAGTGTATTACTAGCCTAGTCCTTCTCATCCCAAGTCAAGTGGTTCACATCAATGCCCCTCAACCCCAGAAGCCACTGGAGTATAATCTTGTTTCATTAGTGTTTTATGGGTTTTTTTTTTGGAAGGGTGGCTGGTTATA
This sequence comes from Peromyscus attwateri, assembly GCA_902168425.1. Lineage (NCBI taxonomy): Eukaryota > Metazoa > Chordata > Mammalia > Rodentia > Cricetidae > Peromyscus > Peromyscus attwateri. Next base: position 30,212 of record CABHPP010168524.1, on the reverse strand, counting down.
TGCATGGCGTATGTGTCTGTGGTGTGTGTGTGTGTGTGTGTGTGTGTGTGTGTGTGTGTGTGTGCAGGTACACATGTGGAGGCCAGAGGAGAACATCTAATGTCCTGTTCTATCCTCTTCCTTGTTTCTTTGAGGCAGCGTCTCTCACTGAACGTGGATCTAGGCTTGCAGCCAGAAAGCCCAGTGACCCATGTCTCCTCCCTACAGCAATGGGGTTATAGGTACATATGTCGTCATGTCCTGACTTTTATGTAAGTGCTGGGGCTTTGAACTTAGTTCCTCATGTGTGTACAACAAGCCCTCATTCCACTGAGCCATCTCCAAAGTCTCTAGAGTGTAATCTCAGTTGTCATAGTTCACTTAGCACATATTAGCTCTCTAGCATTTGCTTTATTATGGTCTAGGCCTCAGGACTATCCTGGTAGTTTCAGACAGAGGACTCCATGTTCTCCTAAGAGTTTTCAGCCATTCTATAAGGCTACCCACACACCACCATAGAGTGAGTATATGTCTTGACCCTTTTTAGTGTGTACTGGCTACCCTCAACTGACCCAATATCTCCAGGCCCATCAGGGGCCTGGGCCTTACAGCCTTTGGATTCATGCAGGAGTGCTGGCTGCCTATCCCTGTCCCTCAATCACACTGTTGCACTGGACTCTTGACAGTTACCTTATCCTCTAGGTTCTTGCTTTAGAAGCTATGTTACTAGTCCTGATCACATGGTGTATCTCTCACATGAGGGACAAATGACAAGGATCTATTAGACCTATGTTGCAGCAATTTCTCTAAATTGGAGAATTCTGTCATGGAGGGAAACTGGTTAAGATTCAGAAGGTTCTGGCTCAGTAAGACTCAGGAAGTAAACAACTTAGAAGTCTCAGGAAGCCCCTGAAACTTACCAGATTCACAAGGTTTCTCCCTTGCTGAGGTTATATAAGCTGTAAGGACTGCTTGAGAAGCAGCAAGCTATGCAAAGAGCCGAAAGGTAACATTTTTGTTACCCATGATGCTGGGGGGAGCTTTCAGTGAAGTAGGCCATTTGTGTCGTTCATGTTCCTGTAAGTAACCCTGATGAATTTACTGGTTCACTGAACTGAGCTTTGGTGAATTGTTGGGGGATATTTCATCACACTGTGAACGCTGAGTTTGCATTAGAGTTAATTAACCTTGGGTCAGGAGGATGCATTAGCAACTAGTTGACAAACAGTGATCATGGAGCATCAGAGGGCATCAGGGAGAGATAGAGAGACACAGGAAGTAGAAGGGTGGGGTTTGGAGTGGTGCCGAAGGACGAGTCTTTCGGAGATGCCAGCGAGGAGGGAAGTTTAGCTGATTCTGAGACAGCAGGTTTTCACCCCAGCCTCTGAAGGATAGAGATTTAGTTAAAGCTACCTTTAGCGGCAGTGACAGAGCCTATACCTGCGGAACAAGATTCCCCCCAGGCTGTGGCCTGAGTGGCCAGGCCACTGCTAGAGAAGCAGGCTGGTAACTGCGGAGTTGTAATTGCTGGCTGGAACAGCAGTAGATTAAGATGCAGTCACTGTACTGAAGTTAAGACAACAGTGGTGTTATTACTTCTGTCTATTATCAGTTTCTGTTCTTGTTTGATTCTATTGCAGTGATAAAACTCTCTGACCAAAAGCAATTTAGAGAAGAAAGGATTTACTTCAGCTGGAAGGTCTCTGTCATTGGGGAAAGTTGGGGCACAAACTTGAAGCAGATGCCATGGAAGAGCACTGCTCTCTGGCTCACGGTTAGCTAACTTTCTTATACCCAAGCCAATCTGCCTAGGGAATGGTGCCACCCACTGCTGTGGGATGTTCTGTATGGCAAATGTGTTGCTAATAAAACACTGATTGGCCAGTGGCTAGGCAGGAAGTATAGGCGGGACTAACAGAGAGAATTAAAAGAACAGGAAGGCGGAGGGAGTCACTGCCAGCCACCGCCAGGACAAGCAGCATGTAAAGATGCCGGTAAGCCACGAGCCATGTGGCAAGGTATAGATTTATAGAAATGGATTAATATAAGATATAAGGACAGTTAGCAAGAAGCCTGCCATGGCCATACAGTTTGTAAGCAATATAAGTCTCTGTGTTTACTTGGTTGGGTCTGAGCGGCTGTGGGACTGGCAGGTGAGAGAGATTTGTCCTGACCGTGGGCCAGGCAGGAAAACTCTAGTAACAATAGGTGCCTGCAGGCCAGTCTGATCTAGGCAATTCCCTAATCTAGGCTTTCCTCTCAGATGACTCTACTGTGTCAAGCTGACAATTAAAGCTAACCAAGATGGTTTCCCCACCTGGTGTGAATAAACCTTTGTTCATGTGATGTCCCATGACAGGAAGAGTCTGGGGAGGGTACTCTTCCAGGCTGAGAAGTCGACTCCTTTCTCCCATCTCTTCACTTCACCCCTTCCCCTCTGCAGCTAGCTGTAAGGAAGCAGAGCATGCCTCGGGTGCAGTCCCAGTAGTGACACCCAGTTCCCTCTGAGTTCAACTGGTGTCTCCCTGGGTGGGGCTGGCCTGTGCACCGGCGAACCTGTACCCACCCCCAACCTTAGCCTCTCTCTCATATGGGTGCAGGATCTTGCTTCTTTACTCTGTCAGAATCAGCCCCCAACTCTGCCTGGGAGGGTGTCAGGTGCTGACTACATCAAACTCCATGTGACCTTCTGGCTTCCAATGTGTAGGAAGTCCCAGCCATAGGTCCCAGGGAAGGAGAACGGCCATGCCAGAGGCCTTCTCCCTTCCAATGCTACTGTTCCGTGATAGCTGGCTCTTAGACATTTATTTCCAGGTTCCTGCATCTTCTCTTGTCCCCCACTTCCTGAGGGCAGTGGAGTGTTGCTTGTGGTTGCCGGCGTCCTGGTGTGCTCTGCCCTGTTCATACTTCTGTAGCTAGCTCTTCTTCCAGTCTGACTGCTCGGTTCAGAGCTGTTCCCTGAGTACTGAACACATCTAGGATGGAGACTGGCTGGATACAAGCCACCAGTGGCCATGCTTCCTTTTCCATGTGCTATCACTCTGCGTCTAGGTGGCCAGCAACGCCATTTTCCTTTCTTGGTTCCCAGATACCCTTGGGGACTTTGGAAGGCGAGGTAGGAAGGGATAGATGGTTTCTAAGCATTTGGGAGAAGAATGTTCTAAAAAGAGGGAATTAATAGCAAGGTGGGCCAAGCTGTGGAGGAAAGTGTGTGTGAAACAGCAAAGGAATAATGTGAGTGCTGAAGCTCCATTGTATCTGTAGCAGCCTTACTACTTGTCTTCCTCCTCCTCCTTCTTCTTCCTCTTCTTCCTCCTTCTCCTTTTCCTCCTCCTTCTCCTTTTCCTCCTCCTTCTTTTCCTCCTCCTTCTCCTTTTCCTCTTTTCCTCCTCTTCCTCCTCCTCTTCTTCCTCTTCTTCTCCTCCTCCTCCTTTTCCATCTCTTCCTTCTCCTCCTCCTCTTCTTCCTCCTCCTTCTTCAGCTTCCTATAGCCCAGACCAGTTTTGAACTTGTGACTCCCCCTGCCTCTGCCTCCCAAGTGCTGGATTATAGTTGTACACTGCCACTTTTGGCATCTCTAGCCATTTATTTCCTTCTATTTTCCAAGTACAGAGACATCCACAGCACAGTCAGAGGACAGTGGGGCAGAGGTAGGAAGGGGACTTGGAGCTTCAGCACTCACATTATTCCTTTGCTATTTCACACACACTTTCCTCCACAGCTTGGCCCACCTTGCTATTTTTCCCTCTTTTTAGAACATTCTTCTCCCACACACTTTGAAGCCATCCATCCCTCACTACCTCGGGTGTGTGGTTCCAGTACCGTCTTACCAGAGAGGTGCTCCAGTGTCCAAGGCACCCTCATCCTTCCTCCTTCCTCACCGGCCTTACCTTCCTTACAGAACTCAAGTCCTACAGATGTTCACACTCCAAGCTATGCACTCCCGGAGACCCAGGTCAAATGTCACCTTCTGCCCGTCCCTCATGTCAGCTGCCCATGACCTTCATCCTCTCAGCGCTTCTCTCTCCGTCATCATGCTCCTGGTGGGACTGAAGGGATCTCTCTAGGATCCTCAGGCCCCAAGGTGTGAAAGCACCCCGAGGTCAGAGGCACAAGACTTCCTTCCTGTAACAGTGATTGGCCCATGAACAGACTGTGGAAGCATCTGGCTGTTCCTAGGGTTTTCCCGACTTCCGGTCTCTCTGTTTCCCACTAACCCTTTTGCTGCCGTCCCTAAGAGCCAATCAGTTCCAGATTAACTCCACATACCCATGTCCTGTACTGATTGTGTTTGCAGATCCACTTTCCTGAGAAAGCCTCCACGCCAACCATCTGCTCATCAGTCATCAATTAAGGAAAGCCTCTTCCTGAGCCCCTCGCACCAGCCATGATGGGCTTTATCCTAACCTGTCTTCACACAGGGCACTCAGGGCCAGGGGCCTGGTTGTCACCAGCTCATTTCCCTGGGCTCAGATCCCCCTGCCTCCCCACCGTCCCTCCTGGCTGTCCTCTCCCCGGAAGTGACCTCAGCAACAGATCAGGACAATCCTGACCTTTCACCTCAGACTTCTGGAAGATTTTCTGTTTCTTCTCTTCAGTTCTCTGAAGGACAGGACGGTGTAGGACACACAGTCTGGTTAGAATTACTTATTGATTTCTTGAGCAACTGTACCCCGGACGCCTGCTGCCTGTGAGACCACTCTCTTCCTCCCAGAGGTCGGCTATCGACCTGCCACTCATCCTACTGGGGCCACAGTCCTGTTCCCCACCTGGATCCACCCCCCTGCCCCAGGATGCCAGAGTTGCACAGACCTCTTCTCTCTGCATCCTGAAGGCCCGACTCTGGAGAGGGCCCAGTCCTGCTCTGCCTCCTGTCTCCCGTTCCTGTAAGTCCTACCCTCCAGACTCAATGGCTGATAAATACCCTGTCGCTCCACAGTGTTGGGAACAGTAGCGACACCTGACAGGCAGGCAGAGTGGGCATCCTTGCTGACTCAGGATGGCCCATCTGCTCTGGCTCGCTGGAGTCTCCATTGCCTCCTACAACACAAGCCTGTCCCCTTAGCAACCTCAACGCGTCCTGTGCTTTCTTTGACCGGGCAGCTGCTGTCACCTCACAGAGAGCAGGTGTGGCAGGGAGGGAGGCCCAGCACAGGTGGTTTGGAATAGCAGAGGTGGGAGAGAAAAGCTGGAACAGGGGTGTCTGGAGCTGGGAGGCAGCCTGGAGGCTGAGGCTGACAGACAAGGGACCCAAGGCTGCAGGGCTGTGCCCCACATCATCATTTCCCACCACCGTTACCCACACCTCCCTCCCCTCTGCATCCTGGTACTTCCAGACACCCAACCTGCAAGGTTCCCAGTGCCACTTTCGGAAGGTGACCTGCCCCAGTGCGGCCTTGTCCCGTGCTCACCCGGCCTGGACAGTGTCCTTACACCTGCCACAGCCCTGCCTGCTCACCGGCCCTCATCGGTTCCTCTCCCCTGCTTTGGTTCCCTCTCCAATCCACTTTCTCCTTCTCTTCCTCCTCCCAGACCTCTGTTCAAGGGAAGCCCAGCTCTGCCCCTCTTAGCCTGTCAATCTTTCCTCTCAGCCCGAGGCTGACACATCTCCAGGGCCCTGCAAGGCCGATGCTACCCTTCCCAGCCTGTCTGTGACAGGAAGCCTTTCCCAGAGTTCCAAGACTGCTGCAGCTCCGGCCTACCCGAGACCCACCCTGGGGTAGGCCAGTTCCCCTGGGACTTCACTTTCCTTGGTAGGTGGGTCTGCTTATGGACGCAACAGTCAGAGGCCACACCATGGCACTGCCCTGAACACTGCATGAATCAGCGTAACATACTTCAGAGCTTGTCTGGGGAGTCTAAGAGGAGGGGCCCAGATACTCATGCACCCTTGATTGAAGAACGTTCCTCCTCTACTGGGAGGGGTTGTCATCTTTGACAGAATGTGCAGCTTTGGAAGGGACACACATGGGTCACAGGGAAGAAGGGGACACCCTCCTAGGCAGCCAGATCAGCGGTTTCAACTCTGGTGACCATTGGGTGACAGGTGTCACAGCCAGCTCACCCCGGTGACCATAGGCTTCCATAGGTTGGAACATCCAAATAGCTGTTCTTAACAGCTGTCTGGATTCCTCTGGGCTGGTGCACACCTTTGTCTTTCGGTTATTCACTCAACAACCAATGGGCCCCTGCGTGAGAGGCATTGCTCTGGGTGCTGGTGGAGACACGCCCCTGCTTATGAGGGGATCCTGTTCTACTAAAGTGGATAGGAAGTCATGTTACACAGGAGGTTAGCTCTGGGAGGGACTGACCAATGAGCTCCCCAAACATAGGATATAAACACAATAGTTGGGGGTTGTGGTTTGAAGGAGAAATGTGCCCCGTAGGCTCACGTATTTGGACACCTGGCCCCAGTTGGTGGTGCTGTTTGGGGTGGTTATAGGAATTGTAGGACATGCAACTTGCTGAGGGTGGGCTTTGAGGGTCTGCAGCCTCACCCCACTTCTGCCTGCAGCTCAAACCTGATTAGCTGGCTCCTCTTGCTGCGTGTGCCATTATGGACTTCCTCTCTGGAACCCTGAGCCCAAACTAACTCTCCTTCTGCAAGTTGCTTTGGGATACGGCATTTTGTCACAGCATCAGAAAAGTAACTAATTCAGTGGTGGTTGACTCCAGCTCCGGGCCCCACACTAGTTAGTGGCAACTGACTCTACGTGGGTCAGCTCAAACTGGTTCAAGAACTTCCCCACCAAGGGACTGGGTGCTGGGACCTTTACGTCTAGTGGCCTTTCAACCAGGGGTGCTTAAAACCTGTGTTTCCTTTCGTAGTTTTAGATATTTTTTTAATTGTGTGTGTGTGTGTGTGTGTGTGTGTGTGTGTGTGTGTGTGTGTGAGAGAGAGAGAGAGAGAGAGAGAGAGAGAGAGAGAATGGGTTTGTGCAAATGAGTGCAGTTGCCCACAGAGGTCAGGAGAGGGAATCCAGTCTCCTGGAGCTTGAGTTAAAGGTGCTTGTGAGTCAATTCACATGTGTGCAAGGAACTGAACTTGGGTCCTCTGCAAGAGCAGTATGTGTTCAACCCCTGAGCTGTTTGTCCAGCCCTGTACTTCTCCTTCTTACACATCTATACATTCCAGAGTGAATTCTGGGTAAAACACGCTTCCAGGGAGAACACGCTCTGCTCCTTTCCAGAGGGTATCACCCTGGAGAAGACACAGGGATGGGGTAAGCAGAAGAGGAGAGATAAGCCCGTGCCTGCTAGGGTCAGGATCATGGCTGTCGGCTGAGTGTGTGTTCCTTCCTCCTTGATGGCGCTAATGCCCTTGCTGGCTGCACTACAGTGCTTCTGATTCTTGTCTCGGGGGAACACAGGAATGGAGACTGCTGTGGGGTGTGAGATCCGGGGGAAAGTGGAGAACCCACCACACGGATACCAGCACACTGTCCTGTAGACCTATGGCATAGGGAGTACGCATACCATAGTGATCGGCGGATGCAGCGCCTGCAGGAGATGGTGAGCACCCAGAACATGCTCAGAAGGAGAAGATGAACAGAGGCCTGTGTGGTACTGAGGGAAGGCTCTAAGACCCTACAGAGCACTATGGAAGGGGAACAAGAGGCTCCTCTGTGAGTGAGAGAGTGGCTAGACCCACACAGGAAGACAGAAAATCCAGACACTCAGTTCCTTTCTGGTACAGTGGACCAGCTGCACCTGGGAGGGCACCATGATGCAAACAGTCTTGCAATGTTTGCAGAAAGCTAGGGAGGGCACAGGCAGCCCGAGTGCTCTTGGATAGTGTGACTGTTACCAGGAACTGTGAGACACCGCCCTGGGCTTAAAGTGAAGAGGGGGCAGAGGAGAGGCAGGGATGCAGAGACCCACTAGGCCTCCCCAACCTGAGGCCGGGAGAACCCTGCCTACTTGATTCACCTTCTGTTGGGAGCTTGAGCTGGAGGTAGGAGCTTCTGAAGCTAGATGGGAATTTATTTAAGGCTCTGAGCATTTCTGCACTCAGGGTCTGAAGAAGACCATGAATCATCCGTCTGCAGCCTTCTCTGGAGCCCAGCTGTGACACATCTGGCCCCTGGGCTCCCACTGCAGGAGGAAGGACAGGCTCCCCATCTGTCCCCCAGCTCCCTCAGTGCGATGACTGGCAGGGTCTGGGGGTGCCCCCCCCACCCCATAGCTCTCTGCCTGGCACGTCCGGTCAACATCAAGGTAGAGGGCAGCCATCCTGACACAGACAGTGGAGGCTGGAGGGAGATAAAGCTTTCCCTGACTGTCTCTGGTACCAGGCTGTGGAGTTACCAGCCCCCTCCCCTCCCACCGCCCCTACCCTGGTCTGGGGAATATCCACTGTTTCCAGATCATGCTGGTTGTAAATTTGAAGAAGCTTCTCTCAAATCTCCAGAAACCAACTCTAACACAGAGGATAGGGAAATAATAATAATTATAAAACCTCTATAGTACGCTCAGTGATGAGCCTGGAGTCAGACTGTATGGGCTCAAACCCCAGCCCTACCCCTTGCAGGTTGAGTGTCCTTGGCCAATGCCTTAGCCCGTCTCTACACTCGGTTTCTGAGTCTGCCAGCTGTAACTAATGAGCATGTATCTGAAAGGGGGCTGTGATAGGTGTTAGGATAACCAAGTGCTTAGATAGGTGCCCGGCTTATAGGGAAGGGTTCAGAAACACTAATTATTTTTATCCATGTTTGATGGTTTCTCTGGTTGGTCCTAGTGAGAACTGGAGAGCTACCATTGTTCCGAATGGTGACAGTGACCATAAGGCTCCTGCCATCCCCAGCCTACTTGGGGTCCCTGGGAAGCATTCAGGTGAATATACTGTGTTCACTGATACATCCATCTCTCTCACTCATTCAGCAGACATTTACAAAACCCTGTAAGCACGCAAAGTCCCCTCCAGCGGGTCACTGCTCATGACCTCAGGTCTGAGGCTCTTGTCCTTACATCCTCACTCTCCTTGACCTTGAAGAAGACAGGAGACTGTCTCACACCACCCACCTGCTCCGTGCTTAGTGCAGAGTCTGGGGCATGTGGAGGCCAGCACATAGTGTATCATGACCTCCGGTTGATTGAGATTCGGACCCTCACAGCTGATTCATGAGCTCTTGGAGCGCCGTTTACCACACAGAGAGTGGGTTTGTTGTGAACCCTTCCGGTTCTCAGCATCGGCTGTCACTGCTTTCACAAAGGCAGGCAGAGGTGTTCCTGCTGGGGTCTGCTTCTGGCTCCACATTGGGAACTTTCTCCTTCACCTGCCGTGAGAGGCTGGGTCCTTCTCTTTGACTGAACCATGTTGCCTGTGGGAGTGTTATCAGGAACTGTGAGATACAGCCCTAGGCTTCCAGCTTCCTGGACTCCAGAGCAAATGGGGCTGGAGGTCATTGGTTTAAAGGTAAGACCTGGGAGGCAGCAAGAGGTGCTTCTAACCTTGCCGCCTCAGTTAGGTACCTGGATACACTCAATAGTATCCTAGGAGGGGACTGGAGACCTCACTGCCTGTGTCCTAAGAAGGTATGGATTCTTCCTCCTCAGATCTATAGTGACAGGGTTCATGGTGGCTCAACACATCATTCCCCAAGGACAGAATTCTAGAGCATTCCCCAAATTACATTAATCCCTCCTCTCTCTCTCTCTTTTCCTGTGTGTGTGTGTGTGTGTGTGTGTGTGTGTGTGTCTGTCTGTCTGTCTTTATCTCCTTCCTGTATGTCTATCTTTATCACTTTCCTCTGTGTTGAGGATCAAACCCAGAACAGAGACACCATTTGCAAAACAGAACCAGACTTCACTCCTTCATTTTCCCCTCCCACCTCCAAAAAATTAGAAGTTAGATTCTTAAGAGAACTGGCAAATTTGCACAGAGAAGGAGTCTTCTGTATCAAGAAATGTTGGTCTCGTGGTGGTGTATGCTTGCAGTCTCAGTACACACACACACACACACACACACACACACACACACACACACACGGGGGTGGGGAGATTAATGCAGTCTAGAGAATGACCCAGAGTTCGGTCATTAGTCAGTAATCATTCAGCCCCATGAACCCTGTCACAGGTCTGTGGAGGAGGACAGTCCCCACCTTCTCGGAGGTGAAAGTTGAGGAGCAGCGTTCTCTCCCCGCCGACCCTCCACTGTGCCATCCCCAAGGGCCTGGTGGATACCCACTGCTTGCGTTCATTGTGCGTCTGGTGTGTTCAGTTACTTCTCAAATCCCACAGAACTGCTCAGTCTTACCTCCCAGTGGAGAGTCTTGCCCTGAGCACAGAGGCAGCTTGTGTGCTTGGTAAGGCTTCAACACACACTCAGCCAGTGAACGGTGAGTGACAGGGCTTTTAGAGACCATTAGACCCATCTTTTCATCACAAATGAGCGGCTAGGGCCAGGGTGTCTGGTGAAGGTCTGATGTCCCAATCAGCCAATTGGGCAAAGTGACACAATTTCCATACTTGTGCTGAATTACTGGAAGAAGTGAAGTCATACAGAGACACCTGAATGCACCTGTGCACTTTCTGAAGTTGAAAGGAGCATGAGCCACAATGCCATTCCTTTTGGGGACTCATACATCAGCCGGTTTAATTTGTGTCCCTGTTAGACATCACCTTCATTTTACTGAGAGAGAAATTGGAGCCCAACTTGTAGCACGCATCTGTAATCTCAGCATCTGGGAGACAGAGACAAGAGGATTGGCTAGAGTGTGAAGCCAGCCTAGGCTACATGGCAGATTCTAAGGCAGCCAACCCCAATAGAAAGACCATGTCTTAAAAAATGGTGCTTAGATTATGTGTAGGTAGCCTGGAGAGACAGCTGGCTGAGCAGCTAACAGCACATGCTGCTCCTGCAGAAGACCTGAATTTGGTTCTCAGTATCCACAGTGGGTAGCTCATGAACACCTGGAACTCCAGCTCCTGGGGCTCCAATACACTCTTCTGGCCTCCAGGGGACCCACACAAACAGACACATGCTCATAAAATAAATAAATGGTGATCTCACTGGGTGTGTTAGGTGGGTAGATGTCCTGGGGTAAAGCTGAGGCATCTGCCAGCAAGCCTCTTCCCTTAGTCTGTCTCTTGGGCATCTCTGGTGGGTTGTTCTGGTCAGGGTATCATGGCGGCTAGTGTGACAGTCATGGGGAACTGTGAGATACAACCCTGCAGTCTAGCAGTGGAGACTCAGCGGAGCCCAGGAATGATCAGCATGTTTCTCTCTTATGTGGGCTGTATAAGTTACCAGAGACTTCTTCCCGCCAGCTGTCTCAGCCCTGGGCCTGGCGGGAGGACTCATTCTGACTTAGGGTTTAGAGGTTCACTCCATGGTCACTGGGCTCCTTTGTTTCTGGGTTTGTGGGGCAGGTCAGAGAGTCTTCATGGTAGAAAAGAAGCAGAGTAAGGGGCATATAGGAAGAGACCAGGGCGGAGATACAGTCGCCAAGGACATGTCTCCACTGACCTACTGTCCATTGTAAACCCCACTCCCGGTAACACCACCATATTACGGATCTGCCGTGAGATGGACTAGGTCAGACTCCTGAAGACCTGAGGTCTCTAGAAATGCTGTCACAAACACCCAGGGCTGAGCTTCACTACCTCCCAGGCCCTTCTCAATTCAATGGAGTTGGCAGTCAAAGGAGCCATGACACTTGGTGACTTGAGATAGCTCGGATCTGGGCTGGGGGTGGTTCAGTGGGTAAGGGCTCTGACAGCCGAGCCTGATGACCTGAGTTTGATCCCTGGAACCTGCAGAGTGGAAGGAGAGAACCAATTCCCACAAACTGGCTTTTGACTTCCACACATGCACTGTGGCAGGTATGTCTCCCCTCCTGCCCTTGAAATAAGTAAATCAGTTTATTTAAAAACAACTCGAATCTGTTATACTCCTCAGAGAGTACAAGTCTGAACTTGAATCAAGGCATTCCCTGGTTGGCAGCTCCCAGCCCTGCTCCCTTCTTCTCAAGCCTTGCCTTCCTCACCATGGTCCTGTCATTCTGATCCCTCCAGGCTTGCTCCGATGCAGGCACTTGTTGTGGAATATTAGATTAAAATGTGTTACATGTTTATGCTGTGCAACATTTGTTTAATGATGCAAAGATGCGTTGCGTTCTTTTATGTTGCATTTGTTTGACTCTGTGAAGCTGTGTTACTTTGCCTGTCTAGAACACCTGATTTATCTAATAAAGAGCTGAACAGCCAATAGCAAGGCAGGAGAGAGAAATAAGTGGGGCTGCTGGGCAGAGAGAATAAATAGGAGGAGAAATCTAGGAGAGAGGGAAGAGGAGAGAGAAAAGGAGGAGGAGAGGAGGATACCAGGGGCCAGCCACTGAGCCACACAGCCAGCCACGGAGTAAGAAGGAAAGAAAGATATATAAAATAAAGAAAGGTAAAAATCCCAGAGGCAAAACATAGTTAAAGAGAAACTGGGTAAGTTAAGTTAGAAAAGCTGGCTAGAAACAAGCCAAGCTAAGGCCAGCCATTCATAAGTAAGAATAAGTCTCCATGTATTTATTTGGGAGCTGGGTGGCGGATCCCCAAAGAGTAAACAAACAAACAACAACAACAACTCTAGGCACTGGTGATTACATGAGGTCCAACAGTAACCCAGGGATCTCCCCTAGAAAGACTTCGAATTGAGATATAAACTTCTGCTTACTACATAGAGTAGCAGAGATCAGAATACTGATATCATTGTGGACACTATTCAGCCAACCACAAACTTGCACCCAGTACCAAACCTCAGCTCCAAGTAGGCTGTTTATGGACCAGGTATCATTTTGCTTTTAAAGTATTACAGGAGCTAGTTATGATGATGAGTCTGAAAGATGGGACTCTGAAAAGGTCATGCAGTGTTTGTGGTCCTGGGAGGTTAATGGCAGAGTCTGTTTCCTTAGATGCTGGGGCCAGTGTCTGCAGAAATCACAGCCTGCAGATGGCTGGCTATGGGGTGAAGAGCTAGCCTGTAGGTTGGGCCAGTCAGGGAGAGACAGGATGTTTAGGGCAAACGATTTCAGACACAGGTAAGGAAGTACTTAGAAGTAGTTAGATTTGGATAAAGAACCCACCTGGAGGGCAGGAATGAGTGAGTCTCAGGCTGCTCAGGACACCAGGTGGGGGGGGGGGCTGGCTTCCTGCATGTTGCTCTGGTCCACCTGGCCAACTGCAGGAGCCTTTCGAGAAAGTCTGGAGGGCAGAGCTTGTGTGGAGTTGTCGTCCTATCCTGAGGTGTGTCCCCTGAAGTGCCAGGTCAATGCTGAGCTCAGGGCAGGCCTCTGCCAGCTCTCTGCTGGCCTTGGAAATCTCATGTGGCCTGGAGCTCTCTTGTTTTGAGAGAAATGCCAAGGGTCTGAGGTGTCCTGAAGGCCACTTCAGATGCCTCATCTTCTTTCTCTTCTGGGTTGATAGATTGTGGCTCCAGGCTGGGGCATCTGTGGGACATCATTGCTGTCACCGCCCAGTGCTCCCAGTGACAGGCTTTCCATCGATCATATAGGCGACTGGAACCCTCATACCAAGCCCACATCTTAGACTCGATGGATGCCTGTGTCTGCTGCATGGCGAAGAGCCCCCTCCAAGAGCTCTGGCAAAGGCGAGAAGGGAGAGCGTGTGAACCTCCTGGAGTTGAGCCCACGCAGGGCAGCTGGAGCAGCTGTTTTTCCTTCCTTCCTCCCTTCCCTCTCTCCCCTCTTCTCCCACACCCACTTTTCCTTCTCTCCCCTGCTTTCCTGCCTCCCCTTTCCCTCCCTCCCTTCTCACTTCCCTCCCTTCTTTTCTTCTTTCCTTCCTGCCCCCTTCTGTCCTTTTAAAAGGAAGACTGATCCTCTGGGTATAGCCCAACATTCCTTAGCAATTGAAGCCACCGCCCAGTACCACTCACACATAGACAGGTGCCTGCCCACTGCCTGGTCTCTGGACTCTTGCACACAAGTCCCCATTCTGTAAAACCTCAGGTCCCAAAGTGGGCTCAGAATGTGAAGGGAACCATGGGCAGGTGTCTTTTTCAGCTCTACAAACATCATTTGGTGTATAAAGGAAGGGAGTGATGGAGAGAGGAAGGGAGAATAGGATCAGGGGAGAAAAGAAGGGATAAAGGAAAGAAGGAGTAGAAGAAAGAGAGAAAGAAGAGGCAGAGAGAAGGAATGGAGGGAGGGAGGGAGGGAGGGAGGGAGGAAGGAAGAGATGGAGGAAGGGAGGAGGGGAGTGAAGAGGGAAGGGCAAGTGCAGCATGTGCTGGTTGGATGTGGCACCCGCCAGATGTTGCTCTGCAGCCACTTCTGTGTGCTGGGACTCATGATGGATGCCACCGCACAGTCCATTTATTTAACAAATGCGTATCAAGCACCTGTGGTGGCCACTGTGGTGACACACAGCTAAATAATAGATCGGGCGTGCCCCTGGGTGCTTTCAGTCTGGGCGGGGGTGAAGGTCTGAACACAACTAATTTTAACTCAGGGAAAGAAACAAAGTGGCACCCTCAAGTGGGAAGGCTGGATCTGAGCCCAAGCCCCAGGCTAGCCACTTGGCACTTTTTCATTGCTGATTGGCTTTGTGGGATGGTGGGAGGTGAGGAGAAGTGGGCAGCAGGGCCGTGTCTGCATCTACCTTCCCACCAGTGACCCACTCTCTGAGGAAGGGGGTGGGCGGCTACGGCACCATCTAGTAAATACCAGTTGAGCTGCTGTCTTCGGAGGAGCAGGCACGAGGTGGCCTGGGATGACAAGGTCCCTCAACGGCCCCATGCTGGGCTCCCAGGCACCTGCTTCCCTCTCTGTGCAGGACCACTCACACTTTTCCTGTGAGTGGTGTGTGTGTGTGTGTGTGTGTGTGCGTGTGCGTGTGCGTGTGTGTGTGCGTGTGAGAGAGAGAGAGAGAGAGAGAGAGAGAGAGAGAGAGAGAGAGAGAGAGCAGGGGAGGGGAGGGGAGAGTATGAAAAAGAGAAAAGCTTGGGCTGGGGAGATGACTCGATCAGTGAGTAAAGTATTTGAGGACTGGCCTCAATCCCCCAGAACCTATGTGAAAAATCCAAACACAATGGCTCACATTTGTAACTCAGTGTTGAGGAGATGGAGACAGACAGACCCCTGGGGCTCACTAACAATCCAGTCTAGGATAATCGGCAAATTCCCAAGTCAAGATGGATGGTTCCTGCACTTGAGGTTCACCTTTGACCTCCACAGTCACAAACATATGCACTCACACATGAACATGCATGCACACACCTATTGGAGGGGTACATTCTCTCTCGGAGTTTCCCTCTTGACTCTCTGATAGGCAGGTTCTTGCTGAGGAACCATAATCATTAGCAACAAAGCCAAGGTCCGCTGCCATGAGGGTGATGTACTTGACAGGATAGGACCAAGATACCCAAATGGGGTGACAAAGCACAGCTGGAGTGCACAGGACCCTCATGAGCACCCCACTAGCCACGTTCTCCACTGGCCCTAGAGCCATGTCCAAATTCCCAACATTGGTAATGACTCTTGGCTCTTGACGGGGTTTAGAGTTAGGGTTTCTGTGTCCTTGAGGTTGTCAGTAAGGAGTCGGAAAGTGGAAGGTACTCCAGGTCCCAGTGAGACCAGCTCAAGGGCCATGGAGGGAAGGCAGACAGAGCTTCAACTGTCTGGTTCTAGGCTTCATTAAATGTTGGACTCACCCCCCTCCACACTTCTGAGAAGTCTTGACGGATTATTGCATGACCAGAAGCAATGCCTGGGATACTCTCTGGTTTCCCTGAGGCTGCTTGGTGGATCACCTGGTAGGGTCAGGTCCAGTTCTGCCTGGGTCCCTGCCACCCCTACCTCAAGGCACACATGGTCTCTGAGAAAGAGAGATGCTCAGGCCAGCACCTAGGCATCAAATGTTCATGTTGGAACCACTAGGATAATGCCCCCCCCCCATAAATTCAGAGTACTTACATATTCATGTAAGTAACCCCTCACTCATGCATCCACTAAGCTAGACTTAGCTGGAAAGTCAGCTTGGGGGTCAGAGCAAGCCAATGAGCTGGACAACACCCTAACCCTAAACAACCCTAACCCAGAGATGCTCAAGACATAGGCCCCCACCGAGAACTCTGAGCTTTATACTGGGGACACCTGTCTCCCATGAAGGGACTTCTCTTGTTACAGGATAGGGATCCAAAGACCGCTCAGCACACTTGAGTCTGAATTGAGAGTCCACATTAAGCTACAGGTGACTGCCTGGAGAGAAGCACTTCTCACAGAGCATCCTCACATGCATTTTACAGAGAGCTTTAAAAGACAAAGAACACAGAAAAACTACATCCTACTTGGTAGTTGGAGGGGGAAGTAAAGGAAGCAAACAGTTTAACAGAAGCCAAAACCATGCAGTTAGCTGGGGCATTTCAACCTGGAGTTTCTAGAACAGGGTTGGGTACTTTCCCAGGGGATTTTTTCACAGTGGGGGTAGTAAAGGGGGGGGGCAGTTCCTGATTAAATCAAAGCTGGCTCTAGCTGAAACAAGATGGAGGGACCTTTGCCCTGTCACACTGTATTACACTTTGTTTCCATTGGGATATCTGTGATGTTTTGCCTTTCCTGATGTTGGTAGAGGCAGTGGAGCTATTAAATTAGTCATGGGTAGCTCAGATGCACTCTTGCCTGTACCTGAGTGGCTTCCTACTGGAAACACTTAACTAGAAGTCTTTCTTGACCTCAGCTCAGGGAGCATGTCTGGAGCAGCCTTCTTCTGCCAATGAAGGTAGGGACTGGCAGGGAAGTGTCCTAATGTTCTTACCAAAATGGAAGACAGCTCAGAGGGAGGACTCACCCAGGGTCTCCCAAGGTTGAGCTGGTGTCCTCAGTGGTAACCAGCCCCTCGTGGTTCTTGGGTCCTCCCTTCCTAACCTCTCATTCCCATTCCACTGTGGGGTCTCCCCAGTAACAGCCTTGTGTTGTCCTCAAATCTTTGGATCGAGTTCTGTTTCTAAGAGACTCAGTAGAAGCAGTCACATGGTAATACAAGGGAGACAGAATCTGAATCCAGTTCTCCAGAGCTCACACACAACCTAGACATAGGCCAAAACACATCACGAGTGGCTAGAGTGGTCAATTTTCTCTGTAAAGAAGGCATGCGGCCCTAAGACAACCAGGAACCATGCCATGTTGGGCTTTTGAAGTGCCAGTCTTTCCAGGATCTATATCACACTGATGAGTACCCATTTCTTCTGAATTGAAGCATTCTTCCCTAGAGGGAGTAGAGAGGCTCATAAGACTTAGAAATCTAATGAGGTGTGTAAGGGATAGGAAGCTTGTGAAAGTTACTAGATTCACAAGGCGCCTCCCCAAATATGCAGAAATACTAAGTTGCTAGAGAGAGCGCACTCTTCGGAGAAGCTGCCTGAAAAGTGGGTAAAGAGTTCCAGGGACTCAGCTTCCACGAGTGGTCATTTGTGCTGGGCCGGGCCTTTTGGTGATGAGGTTGCCTTTGAGCATACATATACATATAAGAACCCCTCATTCATGCATCCATCAAGCTAGATTTAGCTGGAAAGTTGGACTTGGAGATCAGAGTGAGCCAATGAACTGGACAACACCAGGAGACCAAAGAGGCCACAGGCCCTTGTTCGAAGCTTCACAAAAAGCTGAGTGGCCCAGAGCGAAGAGGAACCTGAAGGATAAAAAGAATCCCCATCTCCAGGTCTAAGATCTTGTCTCCCCAACCTGTGAAGGCTCAGTGAGGGGTCACTGAAGTCCTCTGGGATAGGAAAAAATGAAGATAATTGGAAGAAGGGAAAAGATGGTTGGACTCATGTTCAAGTTTTATATACAGTAAATCATACCCACCCCCCTCTCAATCCTCCCAATCTATACAGTCTGTCTTGCTCCAGCTCTCTGCTTATCGTCTCATAGGCTGGGGCTGAAAATTTATTCATCTGGCCATCAGTCAATGTAAGGCCCCAACACACAGATGCCTTGGCTGTCTGACTAATGACGATACTTTCCTGGTTTGGAGGAAGGACAGAGGCTTTCCCCATCGGGCCCCATGAAGCTCTAACATGTAGACAGGGCTGGGTTTATAATCTGCCTGTATTCACTGACTCCTTGGAGGATGAGATGATCTGTTCAATTGGTAAAGAGTTTACATGAAGATCTGAATTCCAGAATCTATGTAAAAAGCTGGGTATGCTGGAACATGCTGGAATCCCAGTGTTTGGGAGACAGTTAGGTGGATCCCTGGGGTTCACTGGGTGACCAGCCCAGCCTCTTTGGCAAGCTCCAGATCCCAATGAAAGACTCTGTCTTGAAAACTCAAGGATGACTCCTGGGGAATGACGTCTGAGGTTGACCTCTAGCCTAGACCAGCCCTCACACTCTGTCCCTCCAATGCACATTCACATACCAGCACACGAGAACCCTCTCCTTGGGACACCATTCTCTCTGGTATAGATACCATCTCACCCAGAGCAGTGGGGATGTGAGGGATGACCACTTGGCTATGTTGAGAATCCCAGGGATTCTGGGTGCCTGCCATATCATGTATCATTCCTCCCCACAGATGAGGAAATGGGAGACAATGTGCTAGATTCCCATGACTTGGTAGGTGTCCCAACGATTGTCTCACACCCTTTCTAGTTTGTTCTCTCCATTTGTTAGGCCTCTGAGGATATTGCAGACCTGATATATCTCTTCTCCCTGTGCTCACGGTGTGGAGGGGGAAGAGACACCTCGATAAGCAGGAGCATGTGGTGTGATGACTACTATGATTGGTGAGGCATGGGACACCCTGGACCGCAGAAGGAGGCCTCCTTGCATCGTCTGGTGCCTGTGATTAATGAAGGAACACTTGCCGGGAGTAATGACATTTAAGCTAAGCTGAAACCTGAAGATGCCGTGTGAACTTTCTCTGGGGAAATGTCAACAAATGGCTACTCACCCAGGATAAAGCGCCAACCACAGCCCCAACTAATGACTCCATTTGAGTTTAGCTTGATGAGCCAGTGAGTTTATTGAGCTTAGTTATAGAGAGTGGGTGAGGGGTTACTTGCAGCAGCAAGGGTGACCCCAAAGCAGCCACACCCCCAGAAAATCCCATCTTGGCTTGGATGATGATTTCTCTAATGCTGTATAGATAAGGTCCCTTGTTAACTTCAGTTAACCTTTCACCCATATGCTATAGCATCTTCTAAGACCATATGAAACCGGGGCAGAGTTAGCTGGCAGGTGCAAGAGAGGAAGGCCGGAATCAAAGGTGAGGGTCCAATGACCCCCCCCATAACCTCCTATGAGGGCCTGTCAATAGACCTGACACTGGGGATCTCTTTTGGGTGGTCACAGCTGCTCTGATGAAGATGGTAATGGCTTCATAAGGCAATATTCTGCAGCAAATGGGTGAGTGGGCATCATCCGAGTGACTTGGAGATACGATGGTAAAATTGGGAGAGAAATATTCCACACACTGGGAACAGAATAGGGAGAAGCATGGCGGTGTGGAAAGAATACAAAATACTGAAGGACTTGAAGAAAAATTCAGTGTGGTTCCCTGACACAGTATGCATTCAGACTGGGACAGTGAGACATACCACAAGGAACGCACATTCCTGTGCTAATTTTAGACCGTTTAAGAGAAAGAACCATGTCTTTTGTCCCTCTTGTGAGTTAATTAAACATCTCAGGGCTGAACATAATCACTTGAAGTTTAATGTTTGAATGAACAAAACTCATGAGGATTAAAAATGACATGCATTCCTAGAAGCCCCTAAAAGTTATCAAGCCTTTTACTATTGACCTAGGGCATAGCAAAACACAATTTCTTTTGGTATATTCATGTGTGTTGTTGTGTGTGTGTGTGGGCACATGTGTGAGGGTGCATGTGCATGTGCATGTGTGAGCATGTGGAGGCCAGAGGTTGACGTTGAATGTCTTCCACAGTTACCTTCCACCTTATATATTGAGGCAAGGTCTCTCACTTGAACCAGAGCTCAAAGACTTGGCTAGTCTAGCTAGTCAGCTTGCTCCAAGGATCCTCTGTCTCGGTGTCTCATGTAGAGATTGAAGGTGGGCTAGCATGCCTACCGGGTATTTACATGGGCGCTCGGATTTGAACTCTGGGCCTGACACTTGCTCAGCAAATGTTACCTATTGAGCCATCACCCCAGCCCAAAGACAACATTTAAAAATACCACAGCATTTGAGGTGGATTCAAGTTTTGCTAATGTTGACTCTTGTGGTTGAGGGAAGTTGTGGTGATATATTGTGTACCCTAATAAAATTTGCCTGAAGATCAGAGAACAGAACAAGCCACTAGATTAAACATAGAGGCCAGGCAGTGGTGGCACACACCTTCAATCCCAGTACTTGGGAGTCACACACCTTTAATCCCAGCACTTGAGATCTCACACCTTTCATCCCGGTATTTGGGAAGCACACACGCCATTAATCCCAGCACTAGGAAGGAAGTGATGGCTGGGCAGAGAAAGGTATATAAGGCGTGAGGAGACAGGAACTGAGATCTTTTCAGGCTGAGAAGTCCTGGAGGTAAGATGTGGTAGTGGCTTGTTCCTCTGTCTCTCTGATCTTTCAGCAATTACCCCAATATCTAGCTCCAGGTTTTAAATTATAAGACCATTTAGCAGTTTGAGCAACAGGAAGTATTTTCCTGCCCCTCTGTGAACCTTGTCCTTCCCCTGCATTTCTGGTTTGTTCTGAGAGGGTCAGTGGTCCCCAGTCCTTAGCTGTCCCCTCCAGCTGTCACCTAGTTATTCCTGTGAATAGTCACCCCAGGGTGACTGGAGGACCTCCTGAGCACTGTGTAAAAGTTTGCAGGTTTAACTTGGAGAATCCATTATGCCAAGCCCAAAGATGGGTTCAGAAAAGGAATCAACACCAGGTCTGAAGTTCACAATCACTTGCCTCAGTCTTTTTTCCTGATGTGGTGATAAAGTGTGCTAAAAGCAACCTCAAAGCTAGAGGACCAGAGCCATCTAAGCCCTCTGACACCAGACTTGGAGCTGTAGGATCTGGGGTTTGTCTGGCTGGGTTTCAGTCTTGGTTTGGTCCAGTATTTCCTCATTAGGCCCCCATCCCTCTCTTTTGGACAGTAATGTATATTCTGTGCCGTTATATGTGAGAATCACATAAGTTAACCTTTTATTTTACAGTTAAGAGATTGCCTTGAGGATTAGAGGAAACGTTGGACTTTGAACTTTTGAAGTATTGAACCTGAGAAAGACCATGGGAGCTTTCAAAATCAGATTAAATATGGCCACAAGCCTGTGGGGGCAGGGAGTGAGGTGCAGTACTTTGAATGTCCCTGTATGGTTTAAATGAGAATTGTCATTTTGGTCCCCAGTTGGTGGCACCGTTTGGGGAGGTTATGGAGCCTTCGGAGGTGTGTTACTGGGGATGGCTGTGGGTTCTCCAGTCTTGCCCCACTCTTAGTGTGCTGGCTCTGCTTCATGGTTGCATCTGAGGATGTGAGCTCTCAGCTTCTCGCTTCTGTCGCTTGCTGCCATTTCTCCAGCATGATGAGCTCATTCCCCTGGAACCATAGTGCAAATAAGTTTTCTTCTGTAAGTTGCTTTTGGTCATGATATTTTAATCAAAGCAATAGAAAGGTAACTAATACAGAGAAAAGGGTTCTATTTTCTATCAGGATTCAGGTTCCTGTCTATCACAGCTAGGCAGTCACAGCAGCAGGAGCTTGGGGGAGTTGGTTATATTACTTCTATTATCAGGACAGAGAGCAATGAATGCCTGTGTACTGTGTCCAGCTTACTCTTCCATGCATACAGTTTGGAATCCCTTGCCTAGGGAGTGTTGCCACCCACAGAGGATGGGTCTTCCCACATTAACACAGTCAAGATACCCCATTCCCACACCAAGACTTGCCCACAGGGCAACCTAATCTTGACACTCTCTCACTGAGAGTCCCTTCCAGGTGACTCTAGACCCTGTCAAGCTGACAATTAAAACTATAGCTCCACCATTAATCTTTCTGGTCAGGGACCCTTCCATTGCTCAGATGCCCAAACACACACACACCTGCTCTGAGCTCTCAAGTCTTTCTTGGTGATGCTTTCTACTTTCCTTTTGTTACTTTTTTCCAGTTTTCAGTCATTCTCCCTAATGAAACTATCAGGCAGAACTAATCCAACATCAGCTTAATTAATCAACATTTGGCAGTCTATAACTACATTCTCTGGTCCAAATGACTTGTGACAACTTTCTTAATACAAAACCAAAACATCCACAGGGAAGGCGGTGGCGCCTCCGGTTGCCAGGAGATCCCAGCTCTTTAATTCATCTCATATAGTTTAATAAAGTTCCAATAAACCTTTCACCCTCAGGTGTGAAAGAAAGCATTTTGCTACCAGAAAATGTCATTATTTTATTTTTAACACAATAAGGGGGCAATGTTTTTATGGTCTGGGTGTGCTTTAGGCAAGAGCTCTTCCTGTTTGGAGACCAGCTAATCCTCCCAGGAAACCACGCAGTCAGGCTCTTGGGTGCTCTGGGCTGAGACTGATCCTCAGCCAAGGAGTTCCAGTTCATTCAGGGCTGAGGTTCCTTCCAGAAGGGAGAATCAGTGCGAGAACTTCTCACTTCCTTCCTGTGCATCGCTTTCTCATCACCGAATGCTGTCACCTGCCGGATGACACCCTCTCACACAGCGTCCTCGGGCATGAGGGGATCCTCTGAGTCTGTTTCCTGCTGGGAGACTGAACTGCACAGGCTGAGTAAATAAGCTTTATTTGACTTGTGTCTGAAGATCCAAGGTTGAGGGTCCACATCTGGTGAGGGGTCTCTTCTCTTTCAGAGTTGTGTAAGGCTGTTTAAATGCTAACGTATAGCTTGTTGCTGTTGTTTTCTGAGACAAGGTCTTTCTCTGTAGTCCTGGTTGCCTGGAACTTTCTGTGTAGACCAGGTTAGCCTCAAACAGACATCCACCTGCCCTTACCTCCAGAGTGTTGAGAACAGAGGTGAGCAGCACCATGTCTGGCCATGAATGCATATAATGTATGTTGAGCATATTTTGCCCTATCCCCAACCCCCTTCCTCTTACCCACCCCCTTCCTGCCGCTGGACTTCCTGTCCTCTGTTACCCCAGACATTTCTGTCATCAGTACCACACCGTGTCATGTGATTGTGTGTATCAATAAGGTTCAGGAGCCACAGATGCGAAGAATACGTGAGGTTTGTCTTTCCAACTTCACTGGCAAGGGCCTTGTTGGATCTCACATGACAAAGAACGGAGGAGCGGTACAGGACAGGGAGGAGACCCAGAGAGCAGCCTCCTCCCCGGACTCCCCCCTGAGACTACTGCACTCCTGGCATAGCTGCCTCTGAAGTCCCCACCTCTTACTACTGTGACCACCAAAATTAAATTTCCACGTGAGTTTAGGAGGGGGCCTTCATCTTAGTAGCAAGGGGGAAAATTTGTTTCTTCATTCAGTGCTAGAATTTCTTCCTGCTCCCAGCCAGGAAGTGGGCTCAGAGGTTGGGGAGGAGAAAGACATGGTTCCTGCCATGGCGATCATCTTAACCAACCCTTCCAGGGCCCTTTCCATCCTGCTTCAGTTACCCTTTCTCTGTGGTGGATCTGTGAGATGTAGCAGGAATCTTAGAGGTCTTATTAATAAAATCAAGCCTGAGGCCAGTTATTGGGGTGAATGCTGGAAGATCAGAGAGACAGAACAGGCCACAGCTACCTCACCTCGCCAGTTCCTCAGCTGATCCTGTTTCCTCAGACTGGATGCCTCTGAGTCCTCATCCAGAATGAATCTCAGCTGAACTGCTGCTCGAAAGCCTGAAAGCTTAACCAGCCAAAT